>CAUYLG010038813.1:10000-130392 GCA_963573385.1 Cacajao melanocephalus
GGCACTGAGCAGTCTGCTGGCTCACTCTGTGTTCTCAAGTGCTGTCCTCTCGCACTCTGTACAATTCCTTGTTTTCAAGGCTAAGTTCCAAGACTTCCAGACTCAGGTTTGAAGTCACGTCCTGGTGAAGGTCGTCATGCTGTCGTGATGGCGTTTAGGTCCTTCATCAGTCCTTCCAGGTGGGCCATCTCTTTGGTCAGCTCATCTGGTTCATAGCTCTATGGAAAAGAGAACACTGTTACTGGGTCTGATCCAGGGAGCCGACCAGAAAGGAGAGGCCAAAGCCTCAAGTGGTCAGTGGTCAAATGGCCCCAAAAAACTGGCCTACTAACATGCAGGCTGGCTCAGAAGAGTGGAAAGTAGCAGGATGTACCCGAGGTCACTAGGATCCCGTTTCTTGATAATGCACAATGCCTCTCTGCCAACACACACTCCCCAGGGTCACAATGACCCCACAAGCCAGAAAGCCCACTGCTTGCCCCTTCTAGGTCTCTGCCCCGGTCAGCACCGTTGGTATGTCCCTGGATCTCTGGACCCCAAGCTTTCTGCTTAGAAAATCCTGTCCCTGGAAATTCAGAGGCGAAACATTTTTATTGGAGTTTGAGAGTGAAAGATCAAAGAGAGACCCTGGTGATTTTTGTTTCTAGAGTAACCACTCAGGTACCATCTTTTCTAGTGTCTTGCTCAGAAAGGTCATAAACAGGAACTGAGGGTGAAAGAGCATATGGATGGTTCAAACCAAGGAAAGAAGACCAATGATGGAAGAGACAGGACTAAAAGGCAGGCAGGAGTGGCGGGAAGTAGGGAGAGGGGCCAGTCGCTGGGCTGGTGTGAAAAGCTAATTTAAGACATTCAAGAGTGGATATGGGGGCCGGGTGTGGTAGCTGTGGCTCATGCCTGTCATCCCAGCACTTTGGGAGGCCAAGCGGGCTGGATCACCTGAGGTTGGGAGTTCAAGACCAGCCTGGCTAACATGGTGAAACCCCGTTTCTACTAAAAATACAAAAAATTAGCCAGGCGTGATGGCGGGTGCCCGTAGTTCCAGCTACTCAGGAGGCTGAGGCAGGAGAATCGCTTGAACCCGGGAGGCAGAGGTTGCAGTGAGCCAAGATCATGCCACTGTACTCCAGCCTGGGGGACAGAGCAAGACTCTGTCTCAAAAACAAAACAAAACGAACAAACAAAAAAATGACTGGATATGGAAAAGAAAGCAGACCAAATCCTCAGCACAGTCCCCGGCTCAGAAAAGATGCTCAAAATGCCGTATTTACTGAATGAATGAGTGCATTTGCTTCATAGTTCTGGGTGGTAAGGCCTGGTGTGCACAGAGTATCAGCTCGACCAGCAGTCTCAGGCCCTGGGGCATGTTCCCAGACAATCTGGTGGGACGGATGGCCCCATGAACTTACACTCTCGGAGTCTTCCAACATCCTTGTGGTCTCCTGCACTTCAGGGGCACTGGGAACAACCACTGGCATAGGAGGCCGGCTCCTTCCTAGAGTCCCGATGGAGGCTGTCTTCACTGAGTGAATGTGATGGTTCAGAGCTGAGGGAAAAGGGCACCGTCAGGTGTGTGGCCAAGCCTGCCTCCCCCAGACCTCATGAAGGCCCTAAGGTCCAAGTGCTGCTTCAGAGTGAGAGACACACACAGACCCCATGCAGGGATACTGCTCTGAAAAGTTACTGGAACAAGAGGGAAGGAGGAAACAGCAGGGCATTCAGAAGGCCAGAGAAAATATTCCATTGGCTCTAGAAAACCAATATCCTGGTCCAGTGGTTCTCAAAATGTGGTGGTCCACGAACCCTTGCAAGATATCTGGGAGGCCAAAGCTCTCTTCATAATGGGACATTATTTGCCTTTCCACTGTGTTTGCCTTTGCACTGAGGATACAAAAGCAACAGTGGCTGAGCTGCTGGAGCCTTAGCACAAATCAAGGCAGTGGTGCCACACGGTAAAGTCATTCACTGACATGCACTTGCAGTTTAAAAAAGCCAGTTTCACTCAGAACCATCTTTAATAAATGAGTAAATATATTTTTTTTACTAAATCTTGACCTTATTGTATGTGACAAAATGGAAAGTATGCATAAAGTACTTCAGCTGCATACAAAGTATGAAAGACTTTTTTTTTTTTTTTTTTTTTTTTGAGACAGAGTCTTGCCTTGTTGCCTACACTGGAATGCAGTGGTACAATCTCGGCTCACTGCAACCCCCGCCTCCCGGGTTCAAGTGATTCTCCTGTCTCAGCCTCCCAAGTAGCTGGGATTACAGGCATCTGTCACCACACCCGGTTAACTTTTTGTATTTTTAGTAGAGATGGGGTTTCACCATGCTGGCCAGGCTGGTCTTGAACTCCTGACCTCAGGTGATCCAGCCCCCTTGGCCTCCCAAAGTGCTCGGATTACAAGCGTGAGCCACCGTACCTGGCCAACAGCTGTCTTAAATAAAGGTACTTGTGATGGTTTGAGTGCTGAGTTGAATGTTTTTACCATGGAATATCACTGTTAGTTCAAAGGCAGACAGACAAACTGGTTCTTGAGACATCTTCTAGAAAAATGAACAAAGTGAGCCTGACAATTCAAAAAACACAATGGATAGTGTTTATTGCCAATGATAAAACTGAAGTTTTAAGTGAAAATTAGAATTCTGGAAAACTTGCATCTGCCACCATGGGCTTAAGAACTTAATATTTATACACTTTGACAATATTAATGAGTATGTTTTTAGATACTGGATGAAATGTACTGCTATCTGCAGAATTTGCATAACACAGTGAACCAATATTTTCTAAATGACCCAATATGTGATGTTTTAGTATCATGCATTAAATGCAAGACAGATGAATGAATTTTGATGGAATATAGTATGACTAGTTCATGGATATGGTTTCAGATTTCACTTTACAAACAAATCTTTAAAAAACTACAACTTGTTGAGTTTTGCTATAGTATCAAAAAAGAATATCCACAATTATCTGAAAAGGTTATAAAAATACTTTTCCTTTTTCCAATTACATATCTGTGTGGCCAGATTTTCTTCTTATTTCAACCAAAACACCATATTGCAACAGATTGAATGCAGAAGCAGATAGGAAAATCCAGCTGTCTTCTATTAAGCCAGACATTAAAGAGATTTACAAAAAATAAAATGACTCTTCTCACCATGTTTTTGTTTGAAAATAGTTGCTTTTCATAAAAATATGCTAGTTATCGTAACATGATAGATTAATTGCTTTTTTAAATGAATACTTTAAAAATGTCTTAGTTTTAATTTTAATATGGTAAATATTGATAGATATAACCATATGAAGAAAAGCTTTTATGTGCTCAATAGCTTTTAATATATAAAGGGGGACTGAGGCCAGAAATTTTGAAAACCACTGACTTATTCTAAAACAAATGAACATAATAGATAACAATTTGGAAGAGCAGAAAGCAACCATGCCTTTGAGGTCAGGGGACTGGTACTGAGCTTGTGGATTTGGGTAAATGACTTCTCTTCACGGGGTTCCTTTCCATATCCTGAGGTTCATTCTGGTTTCACCAACCTGTGAGTCTAAGCCTTGGCCTCCCTGGTTTCTTCTCTAGCTTGCAGGGACCTTATGAAGTGAAGTGATTCCAGGGGGCTGGGGAGACTACATCAGTTACCCATTCCTATGCCACTGGATTTACCATCAAAAGTGCTGCACATTAAACACAATTCAAAAGGTCAGCCCTTGCTCCCTAGCAAATTATTCTCCGGTTTATAAGCGTTGCCAAAGGAGGGGAGCCCGTAAACTTCCTGGGTGGGGCAATGGCACACTGCTACTCTACCTGAATTGCTGGGATAGGCCTGGAGGATATTTGCTTTGCTATAACTCAAAGAAGGGGTGACTCTGTCCCAAGCTTGAGCCAAGGGTCCCTCCAGGTGTGCTGCCATCCTCACTCACCTTGCTGGGATAGTAATGGTGTGCTTGGCAATGCAGGATCATAGGTGGGAGGTCCTGGAGGTGGGACTGCTGGCACGGCGAAGCTCTTCAATGGGTGGGAAGGGCGAACATGGGCGGTGGGAAGACTCTGGCCTGAATCTTCCTCTTGGGAGCTGGCCAAGTAAGAGGAGCTGGTAGCACCTTCAGGGTCCTGGTGATCAGTGCAGCATGTTTGAGATGAGGAGGCTGGCATGGTGTCAGTGCTGGGGGTATTTCGAACGGATTCTACAGCAGGAAAGTCTAAATGTTAGCATTTCTTTTGCCGTTAAACGTGAAAGTCCCAGAGTTTTGGCCACTTCATGGGGTTCCCTAAACCAGCTCAATAAGCACTTGCGATCAGTGCTAGTCCAAGAGAACATGGATTAGCACCACTGCCAGGGATAAGAATGGACTAGTCTAAAAGAGTCTCAAACAATTTTGTACTCAGCCAGCTATTCCAGTTTTTCACTTCATAGCTAAGTGGTCACAATTTAAGGTTCTCCTCAATATTTATTATGGAGCACATGTAAAGGTTTCTGAGACTACTAAGATATTAATATATAAATCAGTATAAAAGAAAATTAAAAACTTCACTCACTGGGATCTTGGAGAGTGGCCTTTCATAGACAACCATGGCTGATCACCAAGGCTGGCGGGGTACCTGACAGTAGCCAGTGATGTTGACAAGGCCTGGTGGTCACTGCAGGAGAGGCCAATGGCACAGGCCTTCATGCCCCCCAGGGACTGTGTGTGGCCTCATCACAGTAAAAACCCCACAGCTCAAGTGAGAACTGGACAACGAACCAGCCCAGAGGTCTGCACACAGCTTTCAGATCAGGCCAAGTGAAGGGCGTTTTTGATTCAGAGAAAGAAGTGGGGGTAGATTAGCCTGGAGAAGGGAAGGCCCAGGAGGAACACGGTAACAATTTCAAAACACAAGAAGGGGCAGAGTTGTTCTGGAAGGCAGCACAGCAGGGTAGAAAAGCAGGGACTCTGGAGTCAGACAAACCTGGACTCTCTCATCTTTGCATACTAACTGGGTGAATTTGACAAAGTCACTGAGTGTCTCTGAGTCTCAGTTTCTTCATCTACAAAAGAGGGAGAATAACACATAATACTTTGAGGATTAAATGAGATGTATGTAAAGTGCTGGACACAGTGCCTGGATATCTGATAAGATTCTTTTCTTGGTAAATTATTGGGTGCTTACTTTAAGCCAGGCACTATGCTAGCTGCTTTACATTCATTAGCTCACTCCATCCTCAAAGTAACTCAGAAGGCACCGGGAGGTTAAGCAAATTGCCCATTTGCACAGTTAGAACTAGCAGGGCGGAATCTGAATCCCTGCCTTCCGACTTCCATACCCATGCTCTGGACCACCACACACCTTTGCACACGCAGTACCAGTTGCCCCCACTCTGTGGGGCAGAAGCAGCACCAAGGCCTGGGGAGACCACATGAGGAAGACCTTTCCAAAAGCGTGAGCTGGTGACCACCTTCCCCACCCGTGAGGAGAGGCAGGGAGGACACAGCTCAGGGCAATGGACTGTATCAGGTAGCCTGAAGACCTCTTCTGACTTCTGGAGTCCTCAACCTTAACAAGTACAGTAGTCTCCCTTATCCACGCTTTTGCTTTCAATGGTTTCAATTACCTGTGGCCAACTGCTGTCTAAAAATTTAAATGGAAAATTCCAGAAATAAATAATTCATAAGCTTTATATTGTTCTGAGTAGTGTGATGAAATCTCACGCCATTCCACTGGGAATATGCATGATCCCTCAGTCCAGCCTACCCACACTGCATACGCTACCTGCCCTTGAGTCACTTAGCAGCTGTCTTGGTTATCAGATGGAGCAAACAGATATAAAGGGTTCATTACTACATGTGATTTCAGGCCTCCACTGGGGTCTTGGAATGTATCCCTGTAGATGGGGACACTGTAAAGCATGAGCAATCTGCAGAAATCCAACGCATCTCCACGCCTTTGCTGCTGAGGGAGCAGTGAGTATGTCCCCCTGGGCTCTGAGGAGTCAGGCTACCAGTCATGAGGGCCACCTCCGATCTTGGGTCCACGGATGAGGGACTCACACACCCTCCCCAAGTGTGCCTGGCTGTGTTGGCCCCACGAGACTTTGGTCACTTCTCATCCCCTAAAGGGGCGTGCTGAGGCTACCTTCTTAGGCTTGCTCAACATAGCCATCCCCACGGTGGGGGACCCGGTGACCCCCCTCTGTGTGATCCTGGGTGGGGCAGAAGATGGTTAAGAAGGATAGCAGGGAGGAGGAGAGAGAAGAGTAGACTCATGTTCAGACCATGTCAGCCTGTATGGCAGATATGTTAGGTCAGTTCTGGGCACATGGGCCTGCCTCCCTGACTGCCTCAACAGTCTGTAACTGGATATGTAAGCTTCTGAGGGCCAAAGAAATGGTGCAAAAGGTGAAAAAGGAAAATGGGGTTGCCTACAGGAGTCAGCGCTCTGGCTTGCTACCACAGACCGGGCTGCCTTGTACACCTCCAGGGGGCCCCAGGCATGTTGCTGTCTTCATGAAGGGTGCTCCCTGACACTGTGCAAAACCACTGGCCTGCTCAGAATCCATGCTGTAAGTAAAATTCCTGCTTTGGCAAGGGGCCTACTTCCTGACTGACTTGCCTCTTAGAGTTATTAAAGACACACATAGTTTACACTGGCCAAGTGACTGGACAAGAGGAAAGTGCTTTTCCAATGTCAAGTGGTGGGGACATGGTGAATGTCCCTTACAGCAGAGACTGGCCCTGCCTAGCCCACATGGACCGAGCTGTGGCAACACTGAGCCCTACAGACACAAGAGCTTAGAAAAGTACAATAGTGAAAAAGAACTGTGATCATTTATTTAGACACTTGCTCTACATTTCAAATCGGTCTTCAGTGAGTCCACCACTTTAGTTTTACTTTCTTTTATCCAACTGGTCATCAAAGCATGGGCTCTCTTAGCAATGCAAATTATTCTTTCTGCCTCTCTTCACTTTCTACCTAGGTCCATAAAGAAGGGAATGTTTACCAACACTGGATCACAAGGGAGAGAGCTGGGTAGGAGCTGCCATGCTTCTCTCCAATCCCCACACCTATCCTATTCCGGAGGAAGGAGGAGGGGGGCTGATTTGATTGGGAAGAGCCTGCCATCCACTAAGGCAGGACGACATCCTAGAGTGTGAGATTCCTTGGCCTTAAAAATGGAGCAACAGGGTTGGGCATGCAGGAAACCTCCTATGAGCAGGTGTGGAGGCTGCTTTCTGGTTCTCTGTTTTATCTGAGACTATGTCTACATGGCAGACTTTGGCTCTCATGCAGCTGGCTGGAGTAATTGTCTGTCTTGTAAACCGTCTTTCCTAAAGGCAGGACTCTAAATTGGGATTCTGAGGGAGACAGTAGAAAGGGCAAATTTATTTTTATTTATTTATTTATTATTTTTGTAGAGATGGGGTCTCGCCTTGTTGCCCAGGCTGGTCATGAACTCCTGGGCTCAAGCAATCCTCCTGCCTCGGCTTCTGAAAGTGCTAGAATTACAGGCATGAGCCACCTTGCTCAGCCTGGAAGGCCAAATTTAGATGCGAGTTTAAGCAGCATTCTCCAAACCAGGGAATAACTCTGGAAGTAGATAATGTTGGGAATTAGGTACCCTTTATTAAGCTTGATCTTCATTTGATGTTTTGGGTATGTTTGTGATTGATGAAAACTTAAAAGAATGGGGACCAGGTGCAATGGCTCACGCTTGTAATCCCAGCACTTTGGGAGGCCGAGGCAGGTGGATCACTTGAGGTCAGGAGTTTGAGACCCCGTCTCTACTAAAAATACAAAAATCAGCCAGGTGTGGTGGTGTGTGTCTATAATCCCAGCTACTCTGGAGGCTGAAGCTGGAGAACTGCTTGAACCTAGGAGGTAGAGGTTGCAATGAGCCAAGATAGCGCCACAGTACTCCAGCCTGGACAAGAGAGTGAGACTCTGTCTCAAAAACAAAAACAAAAACAAAAAAAACTCACCAGAACAAAACAAAACAAAAAACTCAAAAGAATGGGGATATTACTAGGAATCCAAACTTCTAGCATAAAGTTTTGAGGTTCTTTTAAAATGGAACTCATTTGAAATTCCCTTATTCCCCAGACCAGTAAAACTCAATTCTATCAGTAATGTAATAATTATTAATAGGCAAATTTCAAATGGTGGAAAAATAATATGTTAAATATATGGGAAGTTACTAGAATTGCTGTTTAAAACTAAGAGGATGAAAATTAATTTTCAATTAGTGAAGAACAATATTTATGCCACTTGCTGTCCCCACACCTTCGCTATTTCCTCCTTAAAACTGTTGGATAATGTGGTTTCCCAAGGTTTCCAAACTGGGACATGTCTGTCTAGCAACATACTTCTTTAAATACACTACAGATTGTTATGCCAATTTCCTGTTTCTTCAGAGAGGGTCTATTCCTGTGCATCCTTTCCTAATTTTAATAATCCTGAGGTTTATATCAGGAACCCTGTAGTTTACAATACACACACGTCCACATGGCTGGTGGTCCCACGCCCCTTGGATGTCATTTGCACTTTAGTGCACCGTGGAAGTACCCTGTACGTAGCAAGTAACCTTTGGGCCTATCCAGTGTTAGGGTGACTGCCAGGCAAAGGCAACCACTAGTGTCTGAAATCACCCAGGATGAGTTTTTCTTTCAAATTAGAGGATTAAAAGAAATAAAGAAATTGGAAAAAAGGCTGAGTTAAAGTGCAAGTTTATGGAACAAGGGATGCTTATGTGATTAGAGATACTGTTTTTACTAAAAGGAAACCTTGCGCTGAACGTTTAAAACCTAGGTGGAAACATGGGGTGAATTTTACAGAAACAAATTTGAGTCAGTCACAGAAATGTTATGCTAAGTAAATAAAACAGAACAATTCCAAATCCCTCTTCTAAGCAGGGCAAGTCCTTCCCCATTTCCGCTTGCCAACTCTTTGGAATGGTTTCCATCTGGGCTTGATCCTCATCTCTCACCTGTGGAATTGGCCCTGTCTGAAAGGGACATGGATGTGCCAATGGGCCATGGGCTGCCCGGGTGGTAGAGGTGACTGCGAGCTGGAGAAGCGAGGCTGCTGGAGTGGAAATGATGGTGAGGGTTATCGAGGGAATGGATGGGATGGGCACTAATCACAGCTGTGAATGAACACAAGACAGAGAAATGCTTAACATGCTTGCACAAACACACACAAATCACAGTTTAAGAGCAAAGTCACCCCATTCCCACCTCCCATACAATCCCACCACTCCCTGTTGGTTTTCTGGTGGCAGCTGGCTAGATCTGGTTAGTCAGCCATTGATTTTTACATTTGTTTTTTTAAAATGAATATACTATTTTGCATATGTCTATATATGTACAGAAAAAAAGGTCTGAGGAATATATACTGAAATGTTAACAGTGATTATCTTGCAGGGAAGAGTGGCCAGGATTAAAATATTTTTCTTTTGGCCTGTCTGTATTTTCCAATTCTACTATAATAAACATGGATTACATGAGCTATTACAAACATATATTTGAATATGTCACAAAATATAAATCCATAAGTCAACACATGATAAATTCGGTTTCTATTATTTTTGTCCTGCTAACAGGATAGAAAGAAGTCCCCTCTTTTTCCAGTATATTCCTAATTCATTCTCCTTTGTTAGAACTGCTGAATGAGGCATTTAATGGGTATTTAGGCCAAATAAATAAGTAGCTGTTTAATCGGCTTTCATGCCTTAAAATAAATGCAAATGAAATTGAACTCTGATGGTCCCATCTAGTACTAAAAGCATGAACCACAGGCTGATGACACCATCTTTTTATTGCTTCTAGTCTGGGGACTCAGCCATATCCATCTGCATTTAAGAGAATAAATGGCTCTTTCCTTCCCACATTGGCTAAGGATTCAATTCACTGCATTCAGCTAAATAATCTGAAATTTCCACACAGATTTTACATACTACTTTCTATGAAGATAGAGATTCCATGTACAACTTTCTGTGAGGCTTCATTATCCATCTGAGATGGAAACAGACAAAATCAGAAGCCCAGAGTCTGGGAATAAACTTTTCTTAGGAACTCCCTTGGAGTGGTTGTAGAAATGGCACATTTAAGGCCAAGATAACCAGCTCTACCCCCACCAAACAGGCAAATAGGCCAAAGCTGAGTAGCAATACAGGGAATCTTTTGTCTTTAAACAAAGGCTTCATGAACTTCCTAATACAACTTAATTAACTCTTAGTGGCTTATTGAAAAGTCTTCTGTCCCCAGGGATCTCCCTAAGGTCTTTGTGGGGCTATTCAACATTACTTTAGCTAAGAGAAATCCCAGTCAATAAAATGGATGCCTTTACTTTCCAGCTATCCCTTGTCCTGGCCACAAGCAAGCAAGCAAGCAGGTGGCACAACTGGGACCCTGGAGCACGGCTGCCCTTTCCTGTCTCACGGCTTCAGGAGCAGAACTGGGGCTTTCCCTCAGGTGCTGCTCTTGGGGACCAGAGGCTTCAGGTTGTGCCCGGGAAGAGAACACAACACAGGAAAGCTGTCTGAGGAGGGCTCTTAGGGTAACTGGGGAGTCGGCAACTCCTCTGGGGGAACACAGGTAGTTTTTAGAAGTGGGTGCTTCAGACTCCGTGTTTTCCAGAATTCAGGCTGGGGTAGGGGGAATAAACCTGATTTTTACCTAGGAAAGTACGATTTGAGAGCATTCGAGGACTCTCCACAAAGGAAAAAGAAAATTGACTTTTTTTCTTTATAAGGCATTTCCAGTCTTTGTAGATAAGTAAATGAAAAAATAAAGCAATGCCAATGTGCCTGGCTAGAATATAGTAAGAAATCGGCACTGTTAGCTGACTCTGAACTCAGTGCTTTGGTGCATGGCCTTGGATGAAACCATGTCCTGGCTCAGCAAGCCCTTCCTAGCACTGCTCAGTCATTTAAGACCAGGGCAGGTGGGTGGTGGGTGATGGGTGATGGCTCCTGCATCATTCCAGGACTCAGAGTCAGGGAATACTAGCTTGTGAAACAGAACTGTAGCCGTGTGGATTTTAAAAATAGTATCTTAAGTGGATCATAAAGACTGTAAGTGGATCTAGCTGCAGGTTAAGGCACAAATTAAGTAATATTGTATATTTGTGCAAACTCCTTCCCCAACATCAAGAAAAGAAGAATGACATCAACTGGACAACACATCTTTTTCACTTAACATATTTAAAACTAATAAATCTAGAAATAAAGATAGTAAAATTTTACAAGTTTTCAAAATAAGCCAGTTCAGGTAGGAACTGAAGTCTTACACAGAACAAACAAATAAGCAGCAGTGCTACCATCTTCTTTATCAATCAGAAGCAACTGGAATGGATCAATTTACTCTTTTTGGGCCTGTGTATCTGTAAACCTGGAAACCCCATCCAGGGCACCTCTTAAAAGAGGGAAACGATGGCTTTCCCTGCATGCTTCCAAGTCCAGGCCTTTCTTTCCAACAAGGACCACAAGCATAAGCTACTTTCTGCGGAAATTACCTATTAACAAATAGGGTGTTAATCTTTCAAAGCTGACTTTTGTAATCCAGCGTCCTGTAAGTTTGTCTACAATGAGCGTTTGTAGGTGAGGGAAAGGGTGTGCAGACATCCACATGCTTGGAGCATCCACCAAAAGACTGGACACATGAGGAACTTTTCCAAGTGCACGATGCCATGGTGCACCTCTTTGAATGTATGATATCCATGGCTATTAAATATCATCATTTGTTGACAGATGGCTCAGAGTTCCCTGAACTGGGAGCCCCACTGTGCTAGTTAGTCTGAAAGGCTTCTCTTCCTTGAAAACAATGACAAGAGAGAGGACACAGTAGTTTGAAAGAACTGGTTTGTCCCATTGCTTTCTGTTTTAACCATGATATTTAACTTATTTTGAATTTCAACTATTATTTAAATAGGCTTGGCTGGGCGCAGTGGCTCACGCCTGTAATCCCAGCACTTTGGGAGGCCAAGGTGGGCGGATCACCAAGTCAGGAGACCGAGACCATCCTGGACAATATGGTGAAACCTTGTCTCTACTAAAAATACAAAAATTAGCTAGGTGTGGTGGTGCGCCCCTGTAGTCTTAGCTACTCAGGAGGCTGAGGCAGGAGAACTGCTTGAACCTGGCAGGCAGAGGTTGCAGTGAGCTGAGATCGTGCCACCACACTCCAGCCTGGCGAGAAGAGTTAAGACTCCATCTCAAGAAAAGAAAAAATAATAAAAAAAAGAAAGGCTCAGAAACCTTTTTTTTTTTTTTAGATGAAGTTTTGCTCTTGTCGCCCAGGCTGGAGTGCAAAAGCACAATCCTGGCTCACTGCAACCTCTGCCCCCTGGGTTCGAGTGATTCTCCTACCTCACTACCACGTCCTGCTGAGGCTCAGAAACCTTTATGCTTATCAAAGTGAGGCATGAATCAAGAATGAAAAATATTGTTTAAAAAATTCTGGCTGAGGGGATGTAGTGGCTCATGCCTGTAATCCCAGCACTTTGGGAGTCCGAGGCCGGCGGATCACCTGAGGTTAGGAGTTTGAGACCAGCCTGGCCAACATGGTGAAACCCCATCTCTACTAAAAATGCAAAAAAATTAGCCAGGTATGGTGGCATATGCCTGTAGTCCCAGCTACCCAGGAGGCTGAGGCAGGAGAATAGCTGGAACCTGGGAGGCAGCAGCTACAGTGAGCTGAGACTGCACCACTGCACTGCAGCCTGGGCAACAGAGCAAGACTGTCTCAAAAAGAAAAAAAAATTCCAGCCAGGTGCAGTGGCTCATGCCTGTAATCCCAGCAATCTGGGAGGCCGAGGCAGGTGAATCACCTGAGGTTAGGAGTTCGAGATCAGCCTGGCCAACGTGGTGAAACCCCAACTCTACAAAAAATACAAAAAAATTGCCAGGCATGGTGGCAAGTGCCTGTAATCCCAGCTACTTGGGAGGCTGAGGCAGGAGAACTGCTTGAACCTGGGAGGCAGAGGTTGCAGTGAGCTGAGATTGTGCCACTGCCCTCCAGCCTAGGCGACAGAGTAAGACTCTGTCTCAAAAAAAAATCCATACTGTAAACCTAAAGCTATTCTAAAATATAAAGTCCACTACTTTTATATAATTTTATTTTAATTAATTAATTAATTTAAAGACTGGCTCTTGCTCTGTTGCCTAAGCTGGAGTGCCCTGGTGTAAAATCATAGCTCACTGCAACCTTAAATCCTGGGTTCAAGCAATCCTTCCACTTTAGCCTCCTGGGTAGCTGGGTTGTGTGCCATGATGCCCAGCTTTTTAAAAAAATTTTTTTTTGACATGGAATCGGAATCTCACTCTGTCACCCAGGCTGGAGTGCGGTGGCACGATCTCAGTTCACTGCAACCTCTGCCTCCCAGGTGCAAGCGATTCTTGTGCCCCAGCCTCCTGAGTACAGACATGCACCACCACACCCGGCTACTTTTTGTCATGGCTAATTTTTAATTTTTTGTAGAGATGGGGTCCCGCTTTGTTCCCAGGCTGGTCTAGAACTCCTGGCCTCCAGCAATCCTCCAACCTTGGTCTCCCCAAACACTAGGATTATAGGTGTGAGCCACCTTGCTTGGCCTTCAAATCTATTAATTAAAAAAAAAAATTCCGTAGGTGCTCATCAGCACTGATGTCAGGAAGCATAATGAAAACTTGTAACGTCGGGCCATCCTCAGCCCCAGTCTGGAGGGAGGCTTTCCCATCTCTCCCATAGAGATATGATGTACTTTTAGGGAGACCGGTTACTTCCCTATTCCTGGGAGACTGGAGAAATTGGCTTTTCAGCTTATTTACCCTAAACATAAAGATACCAGCCTCGAGAATAATATTTGCTGCAAAATATGGCAAGTGTGTGGTAATTCTTCCTTCAAGGTGTCAAAGCTCTGGTAGGTTATCTTTGTGTTAGAATCAAGTGAAGTCAAAAAGATCATTCATACTTGTTCCCCTACATGACTGGACAGACTGGTAGCACTGAGGAAAAGCGAAGCTTCTACTTACGCTGGGGTGGCTGGGAGTCAAAGGGCATCATCATTTTTGGTCTCATTCCCCGCCTTCCAGCCAGTGTAGACATGCTGTCCTCTGACTCATGCCCTAGATGTTAAATGTGGAGGTTAGTTACAAGCATGCGCCCTAAGCCACTGAGCAGCCTCAACAGTAAAACACTTCTAGTAGGGCATTCAGAATTCACAGACAACATAATGGGGACAAGATGTTTCTGCAAGAAGTGAAATAAAGAGGAAAATGATCATTAGAGCATCACAGGAGTTCCTGCTGAATCAATGTGGACGTCACAATGCTGCCCACCACACTTCATATGGTGTCTGTAAGAGCATCCAGCCCAAGAACATTCTGAATACCACAATGCTAGCTGGACCAGCTGAAGACACAGAATGAAATGCACAGACATGGGCTACCTTGCCTCAAATGCTTGAATGTCGCACTGCTAAAGCCTGATGAGAGACCTAAAAGAGCTGCAAGATTGTCTCGTATGGGTACAGAACCTCTCCCCCATAACAATCTAGCTATTCTTTAGCATATGTTAACACATCTTATAAACACGTATTTCTCTAAGTCTGATCTCATATAGGAATCACCACATTAAGGCAATCTCAGGAAAAAAAAATGATTTAAATGAAAACAGTCTCCTAACATTTGAGAAAAAAACCTGCACTTTATTAAAATGGTACCTCTGTATGAATTTCGCCTTTGATGGATATTGCTGTCCATGGAGTTGTCAACTGGTGTGATATCTTGAGAGTTTCGAGGAATTGGAGTATCAGTCATGATAGGGTTTGGGTCTGGAGACTTATCAATGGGTTTCAGTTCCAGTCTCTCATGATGGATCCAGAGATCTGGAGGTTTCACATCTTTGGAATTCCCTTTGTACTTATGAGAGCCATTCACGGATTTGCAGGCAGCTCGTTTCCTAGGCAAGAAGTTAAGAGGAGCTTTTAAAAAGTAACTCGTTTGAACATATTCGTCAAAAGGCTTGAGTGATTAAAACTGCCTTTCTGAGAGATGTTTCAAGCAAAGGCAAAAACTAAAAACATATCCCACCCCCACAACAACAAGTTTGCACCTGGGAAGAGTAAATGTATTTCTATTTTGTCCACACGTATTTAGAGATACTTACCAGGGTATGTTTGAATCCTGCCTTGTGACTTTTTTTGACTGTTAAAAGGTTAACATAGCATTTTTCATTACATAATCTCTAAACCAGAAGGTTCATCCACAAGTTTCCAATTAGAGCGATGTAGAAACCTAACAATGGATTAGAGGTAAAGTCTATGGCTTATAAAGGAGGGAGGGAACAATTTGCTTTTTTTTTTTTGAGACAGTTTCACTCTTGTCACCCAGGCTAGAGTGTAATGGCATGATCTCAGCTCACTGCAATGCTGGCCTCCTGGGTTCAAGCAATTCTCCTGCCTCGGCCTCCTGAGTAGCTGGGATTACAGGTACCTGCCACTACACCCAGCTAATTTTTGTATTTTTAGTAGAAACAGGGTTTCACCATGTTGGCTAGGCTGGTCTTGAACTCCTGACCTGAGGTGATCCACCTGCCTCGGCCTCCCAAAGTGTTGGGATTACAGCTGTGAGCCACTGCGCCTGGCCAGAACAACTTTTAAGGCTGCCAAACTATGACTACCAACTAGGTGGAGTCAAGAATGAGGACAACAATGTCTGCTTCTCTGTGCTTTAGCTTCTCCACTTTCTCTCTTACTTACCCCTTATAAGGACATACTGGGTACCCAGGATATGCCAGACCCTGTGCTAGACTGCCGTGCCCTCAGAATTTTTGGACAAGTGAAGAATACAGATGTTGAACTATTATTTTTAAATGTTCTGAGCTTAATGAAATGCCAAGTGTTAGAATAACTTCTTAATAGTTGGAACTAAGCTGAACAGAAAAAACCTAGAGAAAGAAGTGACATTTAAGCTAAGACCTAAAGGGAACAGAAAGTACATTTCAGGTGGTGAAATCAGCTTATGTCAAAACCCTAAAGCAGACAGCAATGGCCTGGTGGTATATTAGAAGGATTTTAAGAAATCCTGAGTGGTGGGGACATAGTGAACCTTGCAGAGAATGATGTGAAATAATACTGGAAAGGTAGTCAGGGACTAGATCATAAAGAGCTTTTAGAGCACGCTAAGAGTCTGAGCTTCCCTTTGTGAGTAATGAGAAACCATTAAATGGTTTTAAGCAAGAGAGTAAGGAGATGACTTTTGAGTTAAAACTTTACACCAGCTGTGATGTGAAGAATGGCTCTGTAGGTGGGGGATAGAAGAGGAGACCAGCTAGGATGCTACTGCAGTCTCAGCCATGACTGACGGTGGTGTAGGACAGTGGGAATACAGGTTAAGAGGCAGATGTGAAAGTTATCTGGGAGGCAGACATGACAGGTCTGCCTCCCAAATAACTGGATATAAATAAATGGATGTAGGGTGAGGTGGGGGTAAAGAAGAAAGGAGTACAGGATGATGCTAAGGTTTCTGGTTTAAGCCACTTAACATTGGGAATAAAGGTGTAGAAGTAGGTTTGTCTGAAAAGATGATGAATTATGTTCTGGGCGTGCTGTATTTGAAGTGTCAGAGATTCAAGAGGAAATGTAGAAGAGGCAACTGGGTGTGCAAGTTTGATACTCAGAAGAGGGAGGTCTTGGCTGGAGGCAGAAATACAAGAGTAGCTGGAATGCTGAAGCCATTGGAGCAGATGAGATCACTTGGGGAGAACACAGAAGAAGAAGAGTAAGTCCAGGCCCAGGCCCTGAGGAGTGTCTGTATTTGATGGCTAGGTAGACATGAGGGCCTATGAAAACAAAAACAGAAACAAAAACATGCTGTTATGGATACAAAAGAAAATGTTTCCAGAAGGAAGAGGTGACTGTGTTAAATGTTGTTGAGAGACTAGGACAAGAACTGAAAAATGTTCTTTGGCTTTAGCAATATGGAGGTCACTGGTGACCTCCACAAAAGCAATTCTGGTGAAGTCGTAGGGGCAGAATAAAGATTACAAAGGACTGATGCATGGGTAAGCAGCAAACAGACATATGAGTATAAGCAAGCAATCAAGGAATTCTGTGGTGAAGGTGAAGGCGGGTTTGTAAGGAGCCAGTGATAAGGACCCTATGGGGGTGGGGGGGGTTCTAATTATAATTATTCCTTAAGCTGGAAGAAGTTAGAGCACACTTAAACACTGAAAAGGCAGCCAATAATGAGTAAGAGGTCAGCTATCCAGAAGAGAGGAAGAATTGAAGGTAAAAGGTCTTAGAAAAATGGAAGACAACGAGATTCAGGGGATAAAGGGTAGCACTGGCTTCAAACAGGCGAAGCACACTTAGGAGGGAGGAGGAAACGATTATCAATGTAGAAAGGCTTCAGATTTGGTGGCAGTGTGCTGAGGTGGCTCTCATCTGACGGCTTCTAAGGAGAAGCCCAGCTCATCTGCTGCCAGTTGAGGGCTAAGGCGGAATGTTCTGAGAACCAACGAGGGTTTAGATTCTCTAAATGCTCTGCCAACTTTGAGGTTGTAAGACTCTATAAAACAGCTACCATCTAAATGAACCTCAGGTATTACAGAGGAAGAAAAGTAATAAGAAAAGCTCACTTATATTTTTCAATAGCCAATGGAATACTTGCAAAGCAGATCACTGGGGAAGTGGGAGAGGGGAAAGCCCTCTGATATGATGATTTTCAACAAAGGGACCCAAATCTGTAGGACATGCCAATACACAGAATAGAACCTACTACCAACTCATCTTCTTACTCTCAATCTGAAGACTGAGTAGCTTATTTTTAAAATTTACTTTGAGCCTGGGGATGGTGGCTCATGCCTGTAATCCCAGCACTTTGGGAGGCTGAGGCGGGCAGATCACTTAAGGTTAGGAGTTCAAGATCAGCCTGGCCAACATGGTAAAACTCCATCTCTACTAAAATACAAAAATTAGCCTGGCATTGTGACAGATGCCTGTAATCCTAGCTACCTGGGAGGCTGAGGCAGGAGAATCATTTGAACCCGGGAGGCGGAGGTTGCAATGAGCTGAGATCCTTTCACTGCACTACAGCCTGGGCGACAGAGCAAGACTGCATCTAAAAAAATCTTTACTTTAAATATGAAGTCTTCCAAAGCACTAAGGAATTCTGTCATTTTGGTTTTCATATTCTTTTAATAAAAGAATAATAAAGATCCCAGTATTTCTAAAACTAGATATAAAATCAAGTTAATAAAGATAGATAAATGTGAAATGCCAAATAAGAGTCTTGAAGAAAAGTTCTAGAGTAGAAAAAAAAATTTGGTCTTTGAGGCTTTAAAAATAATAGCGTTCCACTATTAAAAGTAGACAGCCAGGCACAGTGGCTCACGCCTATAATCCCAGCACTCTGGGAGGCCGAGGGGGTGGATCATTTGAGGTCAGAGTTTGAGACCAGCCTGGCCAACATGGTGAAACCCTGTGTTTACTTCAAAAATACAAAAATTAGGCTGGGCTCGATGGCTCAAGCCTGTAATCCCAGCACTTTGAGGGGGCCGAGGCAGGCGGATCACAAGGTCAAGAGATCGAGACCATCCTGACGAACATGGTGAAACCCCATCTCTACTTAAAAAAATACAAAAATTAGCCAGGCGTGGTGGCACGTGCCTGTAGTCCCAGCTGCTCAGGAAGCTGAGGCAGAAGAATCACTTGAACCGGGAGGCGGAGGTTGCAGTGAGCCAAGACTGCGACACTGCACTCTAGCCTGGTGTCAGAGCGAGACTCCATTTCAAAAATAAAAATAAAAAAATAAAAAAAAACTAGCTGGGCATGGTGGTGGATACCGACAATCCCAGCTACTCAAGAGGCTGAGGCAGGAAAATCACTTGAACTCATGAGGTGGAGGTTGCAGTGAGCCAAGAACGTAAGAGGCAGTGGTCAGAAGGCTTATAAAAGAAGCCTCCATATTCTCGAAAAAGTGATAGAGTACAAGCTATGGAAAGCTATTTCATTTGGGCAAAAGAAAGAGAGATTTAAAATATGACATAACCTACAAAAAAAGACATAAAGTCATTATTAGCAGCAATTACAAGGTAGCCTGTGCTTGTCCAGTACAGTGAAAATAAATTTTATGATTACTAAACACAGGCATCCTTGCCTTGGGCAGACCAAGTCTGCGTGGATAATCACACAGACACGAATTTCTCTTTCTCTTGTGGAGCAACACCCCCATCTTATGATCTTTCAAGATATGGCAACTAAAGTCATTTTATTATTCATATTATGGTTTTGCTATTAGGAATAACTCAGGAGTCCCCCCCCTCCTTTTTTTTTCTATCTGTTTTGCTAACCAGATATTTGAGCTGAATGTAATTTAGGATCAATGATTCTTCTAAGTGTAGGAGTGGATAGTATTAGCAAACACTACATAACCTTGAGGGAATAGGTTTCTTGTCCATATGGCAGTATCAGTAACTGAGCCCCCTTGCTATCTGCACTTAGACCATTAGCCACAAGCCTCAAAATCCCAGAAAAGTTCAAGGCTAGCAGCCATTTAATCTCTCTGAGAAACTGATAAACTGATTATCAATGATCGTTTCCTGTTCATTAAAGCAACCCCACCCCCACCCCCACCCTCTCCACTCGGTGGCACTTCTTTAAAAATACTCTTAAACTTAGATTTAGAATGACAGGCCTATGGTGTTCTTCCACTGGGCTGGCATTTGTGCTGTGACACAGCCTGTAAGAATGCCCACAGACGCCTGTGCATCAGGTTCATGATGGGCATGTACAGACGGTGCTCCAAACGGGTGACCAGCAATACCAGCTACTTACCACTTTCCTCACCATATCTATGCTCTAGTTGGCTCTGTGACCTGAGAGGTTGAGCTAAATTAACTTTATCTACTGGGTTTCCTGGCTTCCAGCTGGGTTTGGCTAATACTAGGCACTGGCAAGAGGCTGGAGGGTAGGAAGTGTTTCTTTTTCTGCCACTGTCCTTTGGGAGGAGGCTGGCAATGGCCACATGCTTCTAGCTCCCACCTTGCTCTTGTCAGGAAGCCCTCTCCTACTGTTTCAGATCTTTGAAAACAGCTCTCTCCTCTTGCCCTTTCAGTCCCAAGGATGATGGTGTCCTATTGTTGCTGCTAGCCCATGAATATCCTGCTAGTTTTCCCTAACCCCACCTATGACTTTGTAAATTATCTCTTTTGAAATCCTTTTAAATGTGCCACCTCTTTTCTGCCAGGACGCTGACGGACACACGTAAGAGGACCCACTTCTCATTTTCTTTTAAAATATTTGAAATTCCTTTTCATGTATTTTTATGTCTTAACTTTGTGTACCACTAGCATACAGAAGTCACATGGAAGCAAAATATGTCAAAAATCTATGGGGTGCATTTGGCGTTTCTTACTTTTTCTGGTGAGAGGTGGTGCGACGGGTGCAAAAGACAGCGATAATCACAACCACCACGATGGTGATGACGCCAACAGAAACAATTATGACCAGCAGCATGTTACTGTCCAGAGGAGAGGTGGGGCTCCCGTGAGGGCTATTACTGCCTGCAGAGGAGAAATGGTATTATCTGTTAGTGTTAGAGAATCTGAAACATGCATACTATCAAGTTACAGAACCACTGATATCTCACGTGAACTTCTTCATAACACTCACTCTCTGCCTTATATAAAAGTGCCGCGTGAACATGGCTCTCTCTTCTAGATGATGAGCTCCTAGACAGCTAAGAGTCTGTCCTATCAACAGTGCTCAAGACAGAGCCTGCTCAAAGACAGTGCTTAATTAAAGCTTCTCAAATTGTACTGAACATTCAAGAGCTTTCGAAGGTTGAGATATACTTAGACGGATAAAGGATCTTTCCTCTCTTGTGTCTCATGTGATACATAAACTCGTCTTGTAAAGCACCACTTACAAACTATTTAGTTTTCTGGTTTTCAAAACCATTTAAAAATGTTCGGTCATACAAAGCAAAAGTTTTCCGCAACATACAGATATCTGAGATTATAAAAATTGCACGAAAAGTCTGTTTTTGTAAATACACAGCCTATGCAGAGTTAATTCTCTTGTTCAACTTCAAGAAACAGTAGGTCTGAAGTATGCTTTAATTTGACAAATACTGAATGGTTACTGTATGCTAGTCATTGCTCTAGGTACTAAGGGTGCAATGGTGAACAACAAAGATGTGAATGTTTGGCGGGGGGGAATGGGGCAAACGGTAAATAAGAAATTATTAGTTTCACATGAATGGTGTGAAAAAAAGAAAACGAGGGGATATGACACAGAGTGTCTGGGTAGCTAATTTAAATTGAGTGGTTAGAAAAAGCTTCTCTGAGAAGATGGCATGGAGTTGAGGTCTGAATAATAAGAAAGATCCCATCATATAAGGGGAAGGACCCTGAGGCAGGAAGAAGCTCTTCTCAAGGAAGAGAAATGCAGCCAGTGCTGTTAAAAAGAGAGAGATTCAAGTCAGAAGTAAGGAAGTGAGGAGAAAAAAAGGCATGAGCTGGAGAAGCTGAAGAGGCCGGATCATTTAGGACCCTGCAGATACTCGGATTTTCTTTTCCTTCTTCCTACTATTGTTATTTCCTCATTGCTGAAAGGATGAGGTCCAGGCTTTGTAATCTAGCTCTACGTCTGGCTGTCTTCCATTTCTTGAAACATATTTCTTTGCTTCCCTACTCGTTATTTAAGTTATACATGCTCATATTATAAAATGTGGCAAATCCCACCACACATCTAACCACCATAGATATTTGGTGTCTTTCCTTCTAGCTACTCTCCCTCTCAACTTTCTAACAATCAGAGGTGTACAATAATGGGATGAGCTGCGTTGCCAAGTAATGGATCTTTCGTACTTAAGAGGCATCCTGCCAGCGTGAGATACTGTGGAAGAAAAGCCTATCATCAAAGGATGGCCCAGAACGTGTATTTTTAAAAATCTCCTGAAGTGGTTCTCATAACAACCTGGCTTATAAATTTATGTTCGAATCCCAACTTATACTCATTGTGGGAGTCCCTTCCATAATGCTGGGTTAGCTGACCTCCAACTTTGCTTCTTTGATTTTTATAGGCTACATCTAAGCACAGTGATAAATCTGGGGCTGATTTAGAAGGGCTTAAAAGTTTATTCTACATTTGGTTCAATCATTTTTATCCTTCATTTATCAGAAAAAGGTAAGCAGACAGACAACTTAAACTGTACATACTGACCTTCAATAAAATAACGTTTTTATATTTGGGAAACACCATGGTACTGGGGCCGCTAAAATGGACTATACTGTTCATATTAGAATATGGCTTTCCATAACACTGTTACTGACAGCAGTGCTGAACCACTGGGTTGGGTACTTGGTAGGGCGGACATTGCACATCAGAGGCTGGGGACCTGAAGTGAGCGAGGCAGGCAGAGGTGGAGGTGGTTCTTTCCTGCATTCAACTGTGACAAATTCTCATTTATCCGCATCTGACCTCTAACATGTAGAGCTGGACTTAGAAGCTTTCTTCTAAGATACAGCAAGATGAGCTGCCAATGAACAGTCCCATCAGGGACAATATATATGCTACTTCTTAATGCCTCATCTGGACTACTGTAACAGTTTCCTAATTCCTCTTCCCTGATTTCATACTCTTAGCCCCCAACTTATTCTTCAGTGTTATCAGAGTAATAACAGTTGATAATAAAAGATGGAAGTCATAGTGTACCAGTGGTGTCAGATATTTTACATGTTATTTGTAGCATAAAGCTCAAATTTCTTAACACTGGTACTTGAATTTTTGACAGGCTGATTCTAACCGGTGTTTTCAACTCAATCTCTACTCTGTCTCTATGCAGTGCAACCCCTGGAGAGAGCAGGCTGTTTTATTAATATACTGCCACGCCTCTGCACATGGTGATATTGCTTCCTGGAATGTCCAATCTCTTTCTTGACATTTAGCAATCTTCTAGCATCCTTGAACACCCGGGTTAGACAGCACCTCTTCGAGGAAGCTTTCCTTTATCAGGTAGTTTGTTACTCACTCCTCTTGCTCCCACAGCTTGCCACATAGAGCCTGCATCTTTAAAAACATGCATGTGGGCTGGGCATGGTGGCTCATGCCTGTAATCCCAGCATTTTGGGAAGCCAAGATGGGCAGATCACCTGAGGTCAGGAGATCGAGATCAGTCTAGCCAACACAGTAAAACCCCAACTCTACTAAAAACACAAAAATTAGCTGGGCATGGTGGTAGGCGCCTGTATTCCAGCTATTCAGGAGGCTAAGGCAGAAGAATCACTTGAACCCAGGAGGCGGAGGTTGCAGTGAGCCGAGATCATGCCACTGAACTCTAGCCTGGGCGACAGATCGAGACTCTCTAAAAAAAACTCCCCCCAAAAAATGCATGTCTGAGTGAATACATAAATAAAAGAAAGACAAAGGAGTAATTACTTCCCTCACAGCCTTAAAAATTATACTGTGGACACCATATAAATGTCACATATGCAGGAGAAGGAGAAACTCATAAACACAGTCCTAGAACTTGGAGCATACTTATTTCCAGAAGAATGCAAGTTTGTCTGGTTCTTCTAAGGCTGATTTCATTAAAATCTGGGCAGTTCTACTTTTGATTTAAATAGATAGCTGGAGATTAAGATGTCACTGTATTCCCACAATCAGATTATGAGTTACTAGAAGACAGGCGTTTCTCTCATATGTCTAGCTCTTCCATAAGTGAAGAGACAGTAAGGGTCATTCCTAGTAACTACTTTAGTGGACATTTTGCCACTCTAGATTCCCACGTCTGGTATAGGACCCCCTGCTTCTTAGGCTGAATGTGACAGTGGAAAAAGCACAGAAATTAGAAGCCCTGAGTTTTGGTTCTAGGACTGCCATAATTAGTGGGTGGCCCCAGGCTCATTACTTCTCCACTGAGTTTCTGAATGTATTAAATGGAAATAATGGTAGCTGTTCTCCCTGTTCACTGTGTTGTAAGAATCAAATTTGACTTCATGTGTGAAAGTAACTTATAAATGGTGAAGTTCTGTAAAGATGCGGGTGTCATCATTCAATTAGAAGGCACAAGCTCTCAGGACAGCTAGGAGAGTGGGAAGAATCTTCTAGAATTACTAAACTGAAAACACTGCAGTAAGTAGTAGTATTGGAAGAACTTAATGATTCTAAAGGCATTTGTTTGGCTTGTTTTGGATGGTGGCTAATCCCACTAGTGGGTTTACTCTTGAAAGCAAAATTCTAACTCTTTTCTAGAGGCAGTAGGCAACAGGAAGAACAATTTGTTCAGGAATCAATCTTAAGCTGCATAAGAGGGGAAACAATTTTACTTATGAATCCTATGATGAATGGGCTTGGAGTAATTTGGCAAACATTTGCCAGAAAATGCCTAAAGCTAGATCTAGTAATAAAAGAAAACAGGTTAATATGTTACAACCCACCACACACAAGCTATAGAAGACATTTCAAAAATTTAAGCAAAACTGCTTCATGTCCATAGTAAGCAAAAAAACGCCATGGGAAGGGCTTTACCGCTCATTGGAGGTTTGTAGTCAGATCCTAGGTCTGGCAGCCGGCTTCCTTTCCCTCCAGACCCTGAGGCTAAAGGAGAAGAAATCATGTCAACAGTGACCCCACACATTTGGTATGACAATCCACTTCGTAGCTAGTGAGTGTTTTCAACAAAAAACACAATTTTTAGTCTCTTCTGTCCATGAGAAAATGAAGTAGCACATAAATCATGGGAATCTATAGTCTATGTGTACAAAGCCAACTAAGGCACAGCTTTCTATGCAATGAGGCATCTGAAAGACTGACAACCTGGTCTCACAGCTGTGAGCTGACCGTCACTGCTGTTTAGAAGGTGGGACAGCAGGTGCTATTTCTCTAGCTTAGGAAGCAGTTCCCAAAGGACTGCTCAGAGGAGCTTCTCTTAGAAAAGGAACCAAGGGGACTAATTAGGTTAACGTCTACATTAAAGAACTATACTCTTCCAAGGTACCTGGCTATGTGGATCTGAACTAGCAGGTATCAGCATTGTTCAGATTCTTTTCTCAAATTAGAAAGCTTTCCTTCTGAATATAGTTACTCCCAGCAGAAACAGGAAGGTAAATGGAAGTTCAAATCAGGTTCTCAGTTCCTGCTCAGTCACCTGAACATTTAGAGATTTTTTAAAAAGTCTTCCTCCTAGTTACTGAAAAAGACACTGTCTCCTAATCCATCATCAGGGAACACACTAAGTGAGGTTGCTGACCTGAGGCCTGGGACCACCCCAGGAGGAGGCCTCAGAAAGTGCAAATACCAGTTTTTTTAAAAAAAGCTTATACTTGGTCTTGAATTTTGCTCTTCACATTTACAGGAAAAGCTGCTTGGAAAAGGCAAATACAAAGACCTTTTCCCAATAGAGCAAAGGTATCAATCTAAGATCTATGCCCAGAAAGCAGTATCATACTTCTCCTGAAAAGAGGTCCGAAAGAACTGCAAAGTAAAAGCGGCTTCATGAAGTTAGCTAGGAGGTTAATCCAGCACATTGTTGAATAGGCTGACTGCACTTGCATACTGGCTCCATCATATACAACTGTCTGACTTTGGGCAAGTTATTTAACTATTCATTTTGGGCCTCAGTTTTCTCATTATAAGACAGGGATAATAATGGTATCCACTTCACAAAGCTGTTGTGAGGATTAAATGGAAATTTAATACTGCCTGACACATGGTAAATGTTCCATAAATGTTAACTACTCCTATTACAAGCAAAATAAATCTTCAGGAAAGAGTATAATCTTCCCTTTACAGAGGCAGAGAGCATGAAGCTTCAGAAAACACTTATAAATGAGAGTTGTTTCTACAAATAAAGCCTTACTAGAAATGTATAAACTAGGTGTCTCTGAAAAACATTAGAGCTAATGTCAAGTACTTCTATAAATTATCAGGTTATATATATAGATATAGATATAGATATACGTATTTGGGCAAATGAAAAAAACTAAAATCTGAAGTTTTCGGTATGCAGTTCATCTAGCAGAATAAATTGAGTGACTAAAACAATGTCTGCCATATTTCCAGAGGCTGAAAACCCCTCAAAAGAAGGTAACAGGAGTTCTTGGATATCTAAAAGGGCATATTCTAGAATTTACTCACAGTCCCTGGCCTTTTTCCATTGTCCACACATATTACTTTATCTCCTTACTTCTGATGCCATCATTTCTCCCAAATGACACACACCATATATTAAGAGTCCAGTTGTTCCTCATATGCTTTTCACTATGACAACGTCTAGCTGGTGGAGATGGCTTAGCACCTGCAAGGCTCTTCAGGTTTAAGTGTACTTAGTTGACAGGTAGGCTGCATTTAAGCCAAACTATCCAGAGCACCATATTATGTACACAATTGTCAAAGAATACACATTATTAACAAACTGGATGGTTTATATTCCTATATTTCCCAACATTTTTTCTCTTAAATGTAAGCTGTGAACAAAACATTCCAAGGATGAACCGAGCACCAAAAGTATCAATGGGTAAAGAATTTCAAATGCCAGAGGTGGCATGCAGCTAAGAACTGCACTCTGGCTATTGAATCCAGTGAGAAAACAATGAGCTCATTTATATTCTGTGTATATATATATTATGGCTATTTTTATACTCCTGCACTTTCACACAACAGAAAGTATGTTTGCAGTTTCTCCAATGTACAACAAAAGACTCAGTGAATGCAAACACATTTCCAAAGTGTTTTGGAAAACTTCATACATCAAGTTCTGACTCTTCCTTGCCATTAGCCAAGATCCAAATACCTTGCATTTCTAATAACTACTCTTAAACTAAGACAGAAATCATTATATTTCCTTTTAATGTTTGCTCTGAATATGGAAAACATACTAGCATTAGCTGACTTCCTAGAGATGAAAATCACAAAGTATAGCTATCCCTCCACCATGGCAGTTACTGACGGATGGTTTCAAGAATGGTGACATGGAGGCCCCTGTTTCCTAAGTTCCCACTTCAATTATTACTATTACTATTATTTTATTATTTTACTTTTTTTGAGACAGGGTCTCACTCTGTCACCAAGGCAGGAGTGCAGTGGTGTGATCATGGCTCACTGCAGACCAGCCTCCACCTCCTAGGCTCAAGCAATCTTCTCTTCCCACCTCAGCCTCTGGAGTAGCTGGGACTACAGGTGTGCACCACCATGTCTGGTTAGCTTTTTTTCCCCCATTTTTTGTAGAGGGGAGGTCTCGCTTTGTTGCCCAGGCTAGTGATCATCCCACCTTGGCCTCCCAAAGTGCTGGGATTACAGGCATGAGGCACCGTACCCAGCTTAAGTTTTCATTGCAAATAGTTTCAGCCCTCTTTAAATATCAACAGTATATTTAAGGAGAGAAATGAAAAAAGAGCTCTGAATTAAGTTTATGGTAACAGAATAAACAAAGCACTAATTTAGTCACAGAGAATCACAACATTTATTAAGGTAAATTTGTAGGTTCTTTGTGGGAAGAGGAAAAAAGGGTATTCACTGAATGTAATCACAACTTTCCACTTAGAGACACTAATAAAATTCTAGATGCTATGAATATGAACAATTGGTATGATTGGTCTAATCATGACTCAAATGCCTATCATTGCTACAGAACTTCAGTATCTTAGCATAAAGGATGATCTGATCTACACTTAAAACCAATCTCCTACAGCTGCAGGATGCAATTCATTGACTCAGTTTTCTTCTGCCAGCCTCGTTAGCTCCTACATAAATTCCCCAGCTTTTCAGAACATGGACTCAACTCTACTTTGGCCAATAAATATGTGGCTTTTAATACATGGTGCTGATTTTTCAAGAAAAAAAAAAAAAACAAAAATCAAAAGCTAATAGGTCACAAAGGAAAGGAAAGGAAAGGAAAGGAAAGGAAAGGAAAGGAAAGGAAAGGAAAGGAAAGGAAAGGAAAGAGAGGCCATCTACTCATTTACCTTGATCATTAGGCATTTTATCAGAGGAGTCCGCTAACAGGCCAAGCACAGGGGAAGAAAAAACAAGAGCAAGGATCACAAGCTTTGAAGATGGGACAGGCAGAACTTTTTAAAGGAAAAAAATTAAAACCCCCACAAATTTCCAAACAAACTGAATCTTGACTTTAGTACTAACAGAAATTAAATTCATACAGGGCTTCCATAATTCCTTAGATTCAGTCCCCAGTTAAATTTTATTAGCCTAAGCTCACTTGGTTCAATGCTTTATCTTCATTTTCTTATCTAGGGGTTTATTTACAAGGTCCTTTTTAGTCTCTTTCTTTCTTTCTTTCTTTCTATAAGGTCCACAAATAAGTCTTTCAGGTTAAGAGCCTGCATGAGTTGAACCATCCATCACAAGAACAAACTATTTCTCTATATGGAACCAAAATAATCACATCTAATCTGACCGGTAAAAACTTTTAGATCACTGCAATTCATCTGCCCCAAATAGCCTGGAGCCAATGTCGCCTTTTATATGATATGTTTAGGACAAATCTTCACACCACAGCTCACAAGCTCATCATTAAGACTTCCTATATTATCCATAGACTCTATATGCTCAAGTGATAGCATAAGCATAGCCCCACTAAAAACACACACAACGAAACCCTCAGTTTGGGGACCATTACCTTTAGGTGTTCTGAATTGGACAGCTTCAGACATGGGTCCCATGCCCTTTGAGTTCCGTGCCTGGATTTTGAAGTAGTATGGCGTGTCAAGCGTTAACTCTTGTATCTGGTGAGTCAGTCTGTTTCCCACAACAGGCTCAATAACCCAGTCATGTATCTCTGCATTCACATCGGTACTGTAATATATGATGTAACCTGTCCAAGGAGTTAATGGGAAAAGAAATCTCATTCCTGCTTTTCCTTTTGCATTCAGTAAATCAATAAGTACCTATTATGTCATATGCATATTATAGCATATCTGAATAATGTACCCTCAAATGTCTACAATTAAAATAATGCAGTTTTGAAAACCAGGAATTGCCTGACAGGCTTTTTAGCTCTCACCAAAGTGATCTCCTAGGAACTCCTGGGCAGTCACAGTGAACTGTCACCTGATACTTCCACCAGGGGGCAGTCAATCCCCACACTGAGAAGAGAAGAGCCACAACCCTGAATCTACCTGACCCACGGCAAAAGTGCACTGCACTGTTGCCGGTTTTGAAAGGCAAAGTAAAATGTAATCCAGGTCAAGTCATGCTTCGTTCTTTCACAAAAGAGGCAAAGTCAAAACCTAAAGAAATGACAGAAAGCCCAGGATGTATGGAAAGGGTTTCCTACTAAAAGCAAAAAGCAGGAACAGTGCTAAGAAACGCTTTCCATTTCCTTGGGCCATCTATTCACACAAAGGAACTTCAGGGCAAACCCCAGTTCCCCAGCACACACCCACATGGGGTAGAGGCACCAAAGGAAGTAAGAGCAGCTGAACCCCATTAGGCTTCTCTCCCTGATGAGGCTAAGGAAGGCAGAGTGTTCCCTCTACTGTGGAAGGTTTTCCTCTGAAGTACAAGGAAAAAAATTCCAGTTTCCTACAAAGGCCTAGGCCAGTTTACACTTTTAACTCTATAAGAGCACAGGTACCTGAAGTAGCAGGTCTCAGGGGAAAAAGGAATTAAATATCTAGTTGGCTTTTTTTTTTGTGCCTTCAGGGTACAAGAGCAGAATCTCTGTGTATTGGGTATTACTCTATGGAACGAGGGAGGGGGTATGTAATTCTGAAGTTGTCCATTTAGACAGAGACAGAGAAGAACAGCTTTCCTGAGGAAAATAAATGTCCCACTATAGCCAAAGGCTAGTGCCTCCCATCCCGACTGTGGTCAGAACCACCAACTGGTAACCCATTTTATGCCACCATGGCAACCAGCACAGCCTCACCCCAATTTCAAGGACCATCATGACTCCCACCTTCCCATAAAATGACCAAGCTGGTCTTCAGACTTCTACTTCTCCCAGCAACACAGCAGTCTCCTGGAAATGCTCCTGTCAGGCAGGATGAGGGCACGAAAAAATGCATGCTGAATGGCATCTTACCTGTAATTTTGCCATTGGCTTCGGAGGGAGGCTGCCAATTCACAATTATGGTCTTAGGTTTTCCCTCTTTACTCACAACAGTCACATCCTTGGGTGGAGAAGTCGGAACTACAAAATAACAATACTTTCAATAATTTCTGTCCATTTCAAATTAGTTCACTGTGTCTTCAACCTTTTCCCCTTTCAAGGCACAATAAACGGCACAAGACAAAAAGATAAAGCTTCCAGCTTCAAAGAACTCAGAGTCTGTCCATCAAAAGTTCCAGTAAAAAGAAGAATATGCAAAGTACCAAAGAGGAAATACCATACTATGAAAATACAGAATTGGCATCTTGGCTGGGAGTCCGGGATAAACAGGATAATTAGGTAGGAAAGTCAAATGGCATTTGTACTAAGTGCCTACTGTATAGCAGGTCACACACACACAGTATCTCACTTAATATTTGTAGAAAATCTGAAAGGTAGTTATCATTACCTCTGCTTTATGGATCAGGACACCAAAAAATGAGAGAAGTCATATAATTTGTCCAAGATGGCTTTTGCCCTGTCACTCTGGATTATTTTGTTAGAATATTTTAAATTGTAAAAGTTTTCTCTCTCACTTACAGTTGGCTCTCCAAACCAAATATAACTTTTTTCTTTTTTTGAGATGAAGTCTTTTTTTTTTTTTTAAGACAGAATTTCGCTTGTTACCCAGGCTGGAGTGCAATGGCGCGATCTCGGCTCACTGCAACCTCTGCCTCCCGGGTTCAAGCAATTCTCCTGCCTCAGCCTCCTGAGTAGCTGGGATTACAGGCATATGCCACCATACCCAGGCAATTTTTGGATTTTTAGTAGAGATGAGGTTTCTCCATGTTAGTCAGGTTGGTCTCAAACTCCTGACCTCAGGTGATCCACCCGCCTCGTCCTCCCAAAGTGCTGGTATTACAGGCATGAGCCACTGTGCCCAGTTGAGATGAAGTCTTGCTCTGTCACATAGGCTGCAGTGCAGTGGTGTGATCTTGGCTCACTGCAACCTTCATCTCCTGGGTTCAAGCGATTCTCGTGCCTCAGCCTACCGAGTAGCTGGGATTACAGGTGCGTACCACCATGTCCAGATAATTTTTCTATTTTTAGTAGACACAAGGTTTCACCATGTTGGCCAGGCTGGTCTCGAACTCTTTTGACCTCAAGTGATCTGCCTGCCTCAGCCTTCCAAAGCGCTGGGATTACAGGTGCAAGCCACCACTCCCAGCCCCAAATACAACTTTTAAAAGCCCTATTTCTTCAAAGAATAGATGATTTACAGATTAATATTTTTCACTATGAGTTTATTTTGAAAACATACTGCCAACTATTGAGGTTACTGCTCTAAAGCGAAGCTGTTTGTTTACGCAACAGGACAGTATGTCTCTTGTGTTTCCATGATATAGCTGAAAACTTTTAACACACTAGTAGGAAACTGAGCAAATTAAGTACAACTTTAAATTTACTCAACTCTTCCTAAAATACTAGGATTCTCCTAGTGTAAAATGTAAAGAAGCCTGGTGAAATGCAAATATCCTAAGGGAAAACACAATCTCACTTGTTAGCTAATGGGTTGGTATTAAAGTAAAAACATATTCTTAAAATGGCTGGCAAAGAAAACAAACTCAAGGTCTATTTAAACTTGCATGCACTGTATTTCTAACTCTTCAAATCCAACCCTTTTCTCTGTACAAAGTCCAACAAACTGCGCAGAAGACAAAAAGACATTAAGGCCAAGCCCAGTTTTACAGAATTTATAACTCAATTTCATACTATTTATATATAGGAGAGAAAGAAATAGGAGGCCAAAATAGACAGAGATTTGAAATGGTTATGCATATCCCTAGACTAGGAAAGCCCAGGGGGTAGCAGAAAAGCATGTCTAAAAGTCAGCATTTACCAAACAATCTCAAGTCCAGGTAGCCTGTTCTCTCTTTAATTTGCTTAGTCATCTTTTCTGTCTCATGTCCACTTACAGAGACCTTAGGGATTATTTCAGGGGAAGATTTTATAAGACACTAATTTATTTGCACAGAAACTGCAGAGGCAGCTTTGGGGTCACCTAGCACAGTGCTCAGGCTCCAGCAAGCATGGCAGTGGAACTGCTTGATCAAAGGCAGGTCACTTCATCTTTTCTATCTCAGTTTATCAGTAAAGCAGGATTAATGGGAATAATCCCTTACATCTACCCAGTGCTTTGTAATTTACCACGTTTTCCCTATCTATTCTTCATTTTACCCTTACAATAACCCTATAAATTAGTAAAGGCAGAGATTATTACCCCTCTTTCCTATAAAGTAAGAAAGGTACTGTTACTCCTCTTTTATAGATGAAAGAAACCAAGACTTAGAGAGGCTGGATGACTTGCTCATGATCACATGTCAATAGATGGCTGACCTGGGATTTAACTCAAGTCTCTTGATTCCTAAAATCTAGTATGCTTTGCATTATAGTATTGTGTTATTTGCTAATGTTCTTGTTCAGTGATTAAAAAAACATTATTCATCAGCTAAATAGCAAACACTGAATTCCAAATGTAGTTGCTCACTGTGTTTTGTAAATATGTCAATTCACGCACTCACTTCTTTCCTTGGGTAGTGAAAGCAGGTGATGAGTGCCTCATGACTTGGAATGTGGCACAGCATGAGCACAGACTTCCACTGGCTTTCATTTCTTGCAAAACGAAGAAATGCCATGTGACACGGTTTCCGACAACACATACCTAATTCAAAGGTGGTCCCATGGGCTGTCATACTCCATGTGCTTGACCTTCGACCTTTGGTCACCATCACAGAGAATTCATAGAGTGTATTTGGTTTTAAACCAGTCACCAAATAACTCAAAGTGGTTGCATTTGCATTCTGAAAAAAACATGAATTGAGAACTTTAAAATTAGAAAATACCAACGATGATTAGCTTTTTTCACCCAGAGCAAATGTGTCAGTACCTTGTACTTGGTGTTTGCTGGGATGTTGGTTTTCCATCGGACAGTGTAGTATCGGGAGTCTGTAATCTTCTGGTGTTTGGGCAGCGAGTTGTCTGCCCACGTAATCCTTATGGTGTCATGACTCAGAATGGAAGCCTGAACTCCCACTGGTGGCATCATGGGAGTGGGATCTGGCACTGGAGTGTATGGAGCATTAATAACAAATAAATCAACTTCAGAAGTGTCTGAGCAGAAAATAATTAAAAAGGGGAGTGGCATTTTAATGTAAACAAAAATAAAATAAAAGGGAAATGCAGGGTAATATAATGGAATGAAAGGTGAGAAATGGAGAAAAAGAAAGAAAATTCGGAGTTAATAGATAACCATCATTCATTTAAAAGACTATTTCCACTTCTGTTCTTTCAGGAAAAAATTACAGAAAAATGTTAAGAGAAGCAGTAATAAACTATTTTGTCTACTGCATTCTATAGGCATATTAAAATGTGACAATTCAGTGATTATATTATTCATGCTCGAATTTTCTTAAAATAACTTGAAAATTCTACCTCCTGTTCAAAAAGGCTCATGAGGCCAGGCGCAGTGGCTCACGCCTGTAATACCAGCACTTTGGGAGGCTGATGCAGGAAGATCACCTGAGGTCAGGAATTCACGACCAGCCTAGCCAACATGGTGAAACCCTGTCTCTACTAAAAAGGTAAAAATTAGCCAGACATGGTGGCAGGTGCCTGTAGTCTCAGCTGCTTGGGAGGCTGAGGCACAAGAATCGCTTGAACCCGGAAGGCAGAGGTTACAGCGAGCCGAGACTGTGCTACTGTACTTCAGCCTTGGTGACAGAGCGAGGCTCTGTCTCAAAACAACAACAACAACAACAAAAACAAAAAGGCTCATGAAGTAAAAACTGCTTTTAAAATCAGGAGTACAATTTCTAAACAAGCAATACAAAGCTCGTGGTTTATTTTGAGATTCCAGTGAATATGGCCAAATTTCTGGGACAAGAGTTATCTGTAATATCACCGATCGTGTAAAGGTCCAACCCTCAAACCTGAGTCCTGAATGTCAGCCATGGGTATTGAGGGTATGTGGTACCCACAAAGGGTCAAGTTCAGCCTCCCTGATGTCCTGGGTCTAAAGACAGTAGAGTGACATAGCTCACACCCAAATAAAGCAAAAGGAACTCAAGGTATACTCTTCCTTCAGGAAAGGTGAGCAGACACCACGACACTATCTATCAGTTTCTTCCACAGAGTCAGAGAACAACCCAGTGATGAATCCCCATCAGTTAAGGGAAATGCCATAATTATCGCAGTTCCAAGTAACAAACTTCCCAAACTTTAGAAATCAGAGTACTATACAGTACAAATACAGAGTCCTATACAGAGTACTATACAGTAACAAACTTCCCAAACTTTAGAAATCAGAGTACTATACAGTACTTATTTGATGGAAAGCCTACACTCATGTCGCTGTCCTATGCCACATACAACAGACACCTTCTCTGAGGACAGAATGAGCACAGAAGCACCATGCACCATGGGCCGAGGGCAATACAGCAGGATCCACATGGGCTTCCCCAATGCATGCTTAGGTTTTCTAAGTACACATACTGATTTAAGTTTAGGGTTTACAATGGGCTTCTCACATAGTCATGGTGACTAGTCCTTCTTCTTACTCAAAATGTGCAATGGTATAGACCTTGTTTATGAATAATTGGTAAGCTAAAGTAATAGTCTCCATTTGTGTATTTCCTGCATAATGAGAACTAAAAATAACAGAGGAGCAGCATACATTATATAACCAAGAGCTTTGTTCAAAGTTTGGCAGGACACATACCAATTAGTTACCGAAAATGCACCTTCAGGTGTAGAAGTCACTAGAATACTTACAGAAATTTTTTTCTTATATGTAGCAACCCTTAGAAAACATATCTAGATTACATGACTCAGGAATATTTTCTTGTATATTTCTAGCCAATAGGCTGTATTTTTAAGCCATATAAAATAATTTCAAACTTGTTTTTTACTATTACAGCCTGATTTTAGAAAGCCGTAGACCACTTATTCAAATATTCTTTTTCACATCTTTTCTCCTTTTTATAATACTAACGCTATTGCTGAAAGAAACTGTAAAATGTAAGCACAAAAGAAGACAGGACAGATACTCTTAAATAGAAGCTTAAAAAAAAAGACAGAGATTATTAGACCCCCTGATGTTCTGGTCCTAATGTCAGTACAGTGACACGGCTCACACTCAAATAAAGCAAAAGGAACTCAAGGGTATATGTACTCTTCCTTCACGAAAGGTAAGCTTTATTAAAGAATATTACCAAATCTGTACAGTTATGTAACCTATCTAGCAGACATCACTGGACAATAGAGAATCAAAGTTTTGGGAAATAAATGAAAAAGAAAATTTCTGAAAATAAATTATTTGGTTTCCAGTGCCCTTTTTAAAAATTTGTAACTCTAACATATTTACTTCAGTAAACCTTCTCTTTTGGATCTAAATTAGACCTTATATGTCTATAGAAAAATTTACATGACATGCATATTACTTTATTTTAGAGATATTTTAAATAGATAATTCAAAGAAAAACAATGACTATTTGGTCTCCTTTGTAATAAATATATAACTGATCAAATGGATAGCACCTCTGGCCTTATACTCAAGCTTACGAAAGGCACACAGAAAAATACTTTCCTAACCAATTCAGGTGACTAGTAAATGTTGGGTTCACAAATCACACGAATTTATTGCCACAGTCAGTAATCTATGTTTTTTGTTTTTGACTCACTTTAGTTTCAACTCACATGCCCAAAAGATGGAAAATCACTTTATCTCAAAACTCTGCCTTCCACATCCTAACATTAAAAACAGGTGTATATATCTACATAAAATGGCTTACGTGACAAAATCAGTATCTTCCAAAAAAGCAAAACAGGAATTAACAGAACTTTCCACGCTGAAAGCCCACCTTCCCATTCGAAGTCAGCACCCAAAACTGCCATAGACTTTTTCTTCACTAACACCTACAGGATAGGCCTTGTGCCAATATTCTGCCTAAACTGCTGGGAAAAGCGCTGGAAACTAGGAAAGATGGGATACCATACCTGTGTGAGGCCTGGTCACGGCACTCTCGTACAGGGGGATGCCTTCACCCACGTTATTAAATGCCCTCAGGGTAATCACATAGTGAGAGCTGGGATCTGAAGAAAAGAAACAGATGCATAAAAAAAATCCTCACTATAGAATTTTAAAAATTCAGGAGTGGCTGTACATAATCTTAACCACAGAAGAATTCAAGAAAGACAACTTTAACATTTTTTATGGGGGATTATTTTAGGGTGTGGGGAGATGTGGAGATGGAAGCACACACAGGACAGAAAAACTGGCGGGGATCAACTTCCTGGATTTAGTCTCAGTAGGGGAGGTTGACTGTGCTTGAATTCTCTCTTGGCCTCTCCTATGGTTTAGTGATGTTCAGGGTATGGTGTAGGGCTTGGTTGAGAATGAACAGATAAGATTTAATGTGCTGAAGCCTACAGATGGAGCTGGGAATTAAACAGACCCCTTTCATTCTCCGAAGGACAGCCATGGGAACAGAAAAGGTACAGAAGTAGGAGATTAACTGTTAACTCAGAAAGGGCTCAATGTCCTTAACTCTCCAAGGGGCCTCCAAATCCAGAATCGGCCAAACCTCATCTAGCCATCACGCCTCATAAGCCATGCCTTATGTGGCACGTGTTACTCCAAAAGCTTCAAACAGCTGCTCTTCTTGGCGGCCGACCCACTCCCTACATTGCCACTGGTGGGCACCATATAGAGGTGCCTGGTCTTCCTGTGTCAGAACTGACAACAAATGGAAAACTTACTTCTTGACTGACAAGGAAAAAGTCCTTTGGGCAACAGAGTAGATGAAAATGTCATTCACTGAGACTCGGAAAAGAGGCAAGAGCAACCACGATACACGTTTAAGGCTTGATTCTAGGTCCTCTTCTGTTTCCACTCTTTGCTTTCACCCTATGGACTTTCATTCATTTCCTTAGCTTTGATAAGCATGTATGTCTCATCAACTGCAAATACAGATAAGCATGTATGTCTCTGTAGTCTGGATCTTTCTTATGAGCACCAGACCTTTACGTTCAGTTGTCTGTTTGGCATTTCCTCTTGGGTATCTCAAATCTTTCCCTCCCCACCTCACCTCCAGCTCCAGACTGGCTCCAATGTCCCCTAGTTTAGTAAATGACACTACTACCAACCCTGCTGCTCAAGCCAGAAACCTAAGGGTTAAGACCTCCTTTTCGCTCATCCCCTCTAGACAAATAATCAAGTTGCTGAATCTTCTACTTGTCTTCTCCCACCACTAACTCTCCCCAGTTCTCTGTGCTCCATCATTACTGGCCACTTCTCAGTTCACTGAGCACTATGTTCACACCAACACGGGGCCTTCCTGCTTGCAGCTGCTCCCTATGCTGGGGACACATCCCACTCTTCCTGTTTACCTAGTAGATAAGTCTATTCATCCCTGAAAGGACTCATTCCTCACTGGACTAACCTCTCTAGTTACATGGCCCATTACTCTTGCTTAGCACTGTGAACAATTTCAATTATTTTTGAATTGTATTATTTCTAGTAATTGTGACCACATCTGACTCATTCTCTGCTCTATCTCTAGCACAGTGTCTGGGATATTGTAAGTGTTCATTAAATATCTGCTGATTGATCAACAGGGTTGAGGGAGAAGACACTAATTTTGGACCAGACGGAATATGAGATATATTCAGGTACAGATACCCAGTAGGCAGATATTTATAATGGCTCTGAAGCTCAGGGGAGAGTTCCAGGCTCAGGAATAGATGAACTGCTAATTGTACTTCTCCACCTCTGACTTGCTTCTTTTACTCAACATCGCATGCATCTTAGATCTATCAGGTCAATAATTACAGCTCAAGTTTGTTTTACTTTATGCCAAGTTAACTTTTTTGCTACTCTGCAATATATGTACTCAATTTTCTAATAAATTCTATCTGCTTACTCTCTTCTGCATGCAGCACTCCTCTCATCTCTCTTTCAAATGCTATTCTGAGTCTATCTTTCAAGCTCAGGTGTTTCTTCCCTGACTGCTCTACTGTGTCTTGCTAGCCCTCCCTTCTCTGAACAAAATTCACTTCAACTTACTTCATTGTTTCTTGTGTTTTCTTTTTGTTCTGTTAGGCTGATAGCACCTGCAGGTCAAGGACCACCTTTTGTCTATACTGCAAAGGAGTTTTATTTCAGTAGTTTCATAAAGAAAACAGCATGAGGCTGGTCACTACAGGGGACTATTTTTTTTTTTCTTTTCAGACAAGGCCTCAGTCTGTCACCCAGCTGGAGCACAGTGGTATGATCAGGACTCACTGCAGTCTCGACCCCCAGGCATCAAGCGATCCTCCCACCTCAGCCTCCCAAGTAGCTGGGACTACAGGCACACACCACCATGCCTGGATAATTTTTAAGTTTTTTGTAGAGATGAGGTCTCACTATGTTGCCCAAGTTGGTCTTGAACTTCTAGGCTCAAGCAATCCTCCTGCCTCAGCCTCCCAAAGTGCAGGGATTACAGGTGTGAGCCACTGTGCCTGGCCAGACATTTTTATTCTACCAGCAAAGCTTTCCTTTTGCTCTCTAACAATTGTCTTAAAAGATGTTCATGTGGGGATACATTTCCTAGGTTAACTGTACTGTTTCTTCTTTGGAAGAAAAAAAGATAAAAGTGATTTTTCTTGAAATATTTAAATCACAGCTTATTTTCTACCAGGAAGGATGAATATAACTCATCTGTTAGGTACCTGAAGTTGTTCTCAGAAAAGATGTTTACAAAGAAATGATTTGAATGAAAATTTGATAAGGGCAGATTCTGATTTTAAAAACAAGTGTTTCAAAAAAGATCTATAATGATAATCCAATTTGGAAAAGTAACTATACCTAACAAAATAAATTCATTATTTATCATAAAATATAAATATGTCTCAAATTCTTTTGCTTTTGTGATCAACTATGAGGCTGGGCACAGTGGCTCATGCCTGTAATCCTAGCACTTTGGAAGGCCGAGGCGAGAGGATCATCTGAGGTCAGGAGTTCGAGACCAGCCTGGCTAACATGGTGAAATCCAGTCTCTACCAAAAATACAAACATTAGTCGGGTGTGGTGGTGCATGCCTGTAATCCCAGCTGCTCAGGAGGCTGAGGCAGAAGAATCGTTTGAACCCAGGAGGTAGAGGTTGTAGTGGGTCGAGATCGCGCCACTGCCGTCCAGCTTGGGAGACAGAGCGAGATTTTGTCTCAAAAAAATAAACTATGAGGTATAATTAACATACAATAAAATGTATCCATTGAAATGCACATTTTGAGTTTTGACAAATATATATACCTTGCATAATCACCACCAAAACCAAGATATAGAACATTTCCAATACTCCAAGTAGCTCCTTGGTGCCTTTGTAGTTGATTCCTATCACCCCTAGTTCCAGGTGACCACTGGTCCTGCTTTGTCACTATAGATAAATTCTGCCTATTTTGTAGTTCACAAAATGTAACAGCAAAACATGTACATTGTGTATGATTTATTTTGCTCAGCATGTTTGTGAGATTAATTTCTGTTATGTATTGATAGCCTACTTCTTGTAATTGCTGAGTAGTACTCCATTATATGGATATATCATGATCTACCATTTACCTGTTGATGAAAATTTTATTTCCCCTTGTTCACAAAGTTGCTATGAACACTGTACATAAGTTTTTATGTAGATATGTATTTTTATTTCTTTTAATTATCTATGAGTGGCATTACTGGGTTATATGGTTAACTTCACAAAAAACCTCCAAACTGTTTTCCAAAGGGGTTGTACTGTCAAATATTCCCACCAGCTAGTATGAGTGTTCCCGTTCTGTATCCTTGTTATTTGTTATTGTGAGTCTACTGAAGTTTAGCAGTTCTAGCGGGTGTGTAATGGACTTTCATTGTGGGTTAATTTGCATTTTCTGATGATTGATGTTGCTGATCATCTTTTCATATGCTTATTGTCCATTCATATATTTTCTTTGGTATAGTGTCTGTTCAAATCTCCAGGCCATTTTCTCCAAGTCTGTGGCTTGCCTTTTCATTTTTTTGATATCTTTCTAAAAGTACAAGTTTTAAAATTTTGATGAAATCCAATTTATCAATTTTTGTGCTGTTTTACAACTTAAGAGGTCCCTGCCTATCCCAAAGTCATAAAGATTTTTTCCTATGTTTTCTTCTACCATTGTTATCCCAAAGTCATTTGCATCTTGCATTTAGTTCTGTTTTTGCATACAGTGTAAGACAAGGGTTAAAGTTCCTTTTATTTCTCATACAGATATCCAGATACACTTACACCTATGGTTAAAAAGACTATCTTATCCCCACTAAATTATCTAAGCAGCTTTTTCAAAAACCAACTGACTATATATGCATGGATCTATTTCTGGACTCTGTTCTGTTCCATTGATCTATAACATGTACCTTTACAATACCACCACTATATCTCAATTATAAAAAGACATGAAATCAGGTAGCATGGGTCTTCTAATTTTATTCTTTAAAAAAATTGGCTATTCTAGTTCCTTTGATTTTTTCATAAAAATTATTAGAATAAACTTATCAATTTCTACAAAAAAAGCCTACTGGGACTTTTCTTGGGACTGCATTGGGGAGAAGCGTCACCTTAATAACATCATGGCTTCCAACCAGTGAACATGGTATCTTCATTTAAGTATTCTTTAATTTCTTTCAGCAACAATTTTCTATTTTCAGTGCACAGATATTGCACACATTTTATAAGTCTGTTCCTAAGTACTTCATATTTTTTGATGCTACTCTAAGTGGTATCATTATTTTAATTCCAATTTCCAACTGCTTATTTTTAGTTTATGGAGATACAACTATTTTTGTATATTGACTTTGTATCTTGTGATCTTGCTAAATTCACTTAAAAGTTTTAGTGGCCTTTCTGTAGATTCCTCAGGATTTTCTAGCCCAGTTACAATGAACACATATAGTGCCCAGATATTGGTTTCCAAAATCACTTTTCATAAAAGAAATCAGGGTTCCTTAGATAAATGGCTGGTTCCAGGGCCAAGGCTAAGGAAATATCAGATGAGCCAGGAACGTCTTACCATATTGTCACAAAGGAAGAAAGTGCTCAAAGAAAGATGGAAGATGCCAAATGGATACAGGAACCAGTTATAAAGAGGCTCCCATTGGCCATTCTCTTCATGAGGATGAAAGAAAAGTTCTTCCTTATCATAGGATGCTAACATGTGCAGGGGAAATATGGAATCAGAAAATTACCACGGGGGAAACACCATTCTAGTAACTTACTACAGATTCTGAAACTAGTGAGTGAAAGTGTAATGAGAAACAAGATATTTACAGACTCAAAGTGTCTCCTCCACAAGGTACTTTTAATTGCCAAGGAAAAAAATAATAATTTTATAGCAGGAAAATGTGGCAGTTACCATTTTAACCAACTGTATTGCTAGTGATGTTAGTTAAAGCTAACATCACTAGCAATACAGGCTGTAATGTGCCTCCTGATATGATGCACTGATAGGAACCCAACACTTCTACCCTATTCCTTCCAAAAATGCATAACCTGAATGTAATGAGGAAATATTAGCCAAGTCTAAATTCAGGAGCACTCTAAAAAATATACATGTAAATGTGGTTAAATGTTAACATTTGGGGAATTCAGGTGAATAACATACATAAATTATTTGTACTATCTTTGCAATTTTCTTGTAAAAATAAAAGTATTACCTAAAAGGTTAAAAAGAAAGGAATCACATATGCAATTACTTTCTCTACTTAGCAAACATACCCAGATTTTCAATTGTGTAATAGCGCTGTTTATAGTCCACTTTGATGGTCTGGGCATGAGGGCTACCAATGCCATAACCAATGGCGTAACCTCTGACCACAATGTTCTGATTCTCTGGAGGAGTCCAGCTCACTACGATGCTAGTGACAAGTGGTCGTACGTGAAGAGAGCTAGGCACTTCAGGAACACGAGTTTCTGGGAAGGAAAAGTAGAAAAGCAAGATGAGATCTACAGTCCTTTAGAATATCTCACCATCCTTGGGGAATGGCATTTAGCCTCCTGCCACACTATTTGGGGCTAAGTTTTTCACATTATGCCCAGGAGTTCAAAGAGAATTATGTATGTATAGTGAAATACAGCCCATGTTTTTACTGCATTTTAAGAAAAAAAAAAAAAAGACCTGAACAGCTTTAAATATAAGACATTACAATATTAATTTGGAAGGGAAAACAAAGAGATACAAGAACCTCTTCTGCCCCAGTGGAGAAACACAAATTGCCTTTCAATAGTTACCATCTCTCTTGGTCCCAAACTCTACCAGGTGGAATGAGAAAGGCGTAACACTGAGTAGTTGGAAGCCTGTTGTTAACAGGTGTTTAAGCATCACATTATAGTAATAGCACCAATTATTTGCTCTCCTAAGTAGTATGATAAGTCAGAAAACATGAAATTTTAGAGCTACAATTGATTCAGTTGGTGAGAGACTAAGAGGCTTAAAAAGGAGGAAATTTACATGCTCTTTCACATACACTGTTTCAGGGCATAAATTACTACCTTAATTTAAAAAGTAGTAAACTGAGGCCAGGCATGGTGGCTCACACCTGTAACTGTAGCACTTTGCAAGGCCAAGGAGAAAGAATCACCTGAGCCCAGGAGTTCAAGACCAGTTTGAGCAACATAGTGAGACCATTTCTCTTAAAAAAAAAAAAAAAAAAAAAAAAAACACCAGCCAGGTGTGTTGGTACACACCTGTGGTCTCAGCTACTCAGGAGGCTGAGATGGTAGGATCGTGCTTGAGCATGGGAGATCGAGGGTGCAGTGAGCCATGACTGCACTCCAGACTGGGTGAGAGAGTGAGACCCCTTTTCAAAAATAAAAAATTCGTAAACTGAGACTTAGAACAAGAACTCAGGTCTTTTGCCTCCCAAGTCCAGCACCTGTCACTGATAAAGGTGCTATCTATACACACCCATTTGGAAGTAATCATTGAATAAACAGGTGAGAAAAAGGGCAAGGTGTCCAGGACTAAAAGAAAAGGGAAACTGAAATTGAAATAAAGGTATGATTTATGTGGCTCAGCCTTAAATTTCAGATCAGCCATCTACTTCATGGCATTGGTAAAAAAAAAAAAAAAAAAAAAAATCCAACTTATAGCACCTATACATTTTTATTTGCTCTAGTTCTGCTTGAAAGGACAATTCTCTAAAAGGCACTGCAAAAAATCCATTCCAGGAGCCTTGATGTAATACAGGAAGGACAGCAGTAGGATACACTAAAGTTCACAGGCTTGAGCCATATCCACCCAAGCCTGTGGCTTTCCAGTTTGACTCATTTGACTATAGTTAGTATTTATTGTGTGCCAATCTGGCCAATTGTTATTTATTTATTTTTTTTTTTTTTGAGACAGAGTTTCGCTCTTGTTGCCCAGGCTGGAGTGCAGTGGCACCATCTTGGCTCACTGCAACCTCCACCTCTCGGGTTCAAGCGATTCTCCTGCCTGAGCCTCCCAAGTAGCTGGGATTACAGGCATGAGCCACTGCGCCCAGCCCCAATTGTTATTCTTACCATCTAGGTCACTTTCAAAAGTTTCAGCAGATAGCCAGTCAGTTGCCGGGCCTGTACCATTGATTGTTAGAGCAGCTACTCGAAAATTATATTCAGTCCCCCGATCGAGGCCTGAGACCAAATGACAAAAAAGACAAGCTGAAACAAGAGCTTTGGAAAAACAAAAGATTAATAATCCCTCATTGAGGCAAATATGTCAGTCACCAACTCAGTGTATAGCTTGACAAACTTTCAGTTAAAGTTAATACAGTGCAGGCAAAACACAAATACAACATAGAGTAGCTTCCATCTCTAAATAAAGCAAAGGCTGAATGAAGCCCACACAACCTAAGAGGAAAACAGAAATGACTGAAGCTCCCAGGAGATTGCAGACTTTTGTTTAAGAGCTTGAAGGCACCTCAGAGATCATTTAATGCAATCCCTTCATTGTGTTACAAAGAAAGCTAAGGCCAAAAAGAGGCCAAGAATAATGAGTTATAACAAAGGAACAAATGTATCTGGTCAGGCACCAAAACCTAGGAAAGAATGCAAAGACGGAACTCCTATTGAGATACCTCTGTTTTCTGAGCTACCTCATAACCATGGCAGAGAAATTTTAAGCGCCAAATATGGTCTCAAAATCTATTCCTTAACAACCAATTGCTCATATATTACATAGTAGGTCAAAGTGGAAAATGACCCAAACCTTTCTGTTAGGCAACTTTTTATTTACTACCAGCTAATAAAGTACATGATTTACCAATATATCAAAGGTAACAAAGATGCGCATAGAAAAGTCTATCCTACAAAGCAGGGCAACACTTAATAATATGATCAGTTATTCAATGTTCACACATACATTTTTTCAAGCACTTAAATACCAGATATTATGATAGGTCTTGCAAGGTTATGAAAATTATCCTGCTTCCCCATATCCAAATGTTGGGATCTTTACCAAGCAGCACAATACAGGAACTCCAAAGAGAGAGATACTGAGCTCGTAACTTGGCCAGGACACGAGAAAAGCCCTGGTTTAGTTAACTAATCCTGCCCCATGATATGGGAGAAGAGCTGGTAGGTTCTATCTCAACAGGCCCATCCCGACAATCTCTGTGCTCCAAAAAAGCAAGCAGCAAGATGGAAGGGAGGAGCAAAGTGCCTGAGCCCAAATCAGTTTACCTCCTTGTCTCCCCACACACTGAACCAGACAGCACTAGCGTGAGCCGCACATGTGTTTGTTAACAGATAATAATCTGGACTACTAGCAAACACTGCTCCATGGAGATCCTGAAGGAATCCAACCAATTATTTATTCCCTGTCCTTTGGGGACAGCTGGGATGTATGAGAAAGCAAGCAAACATGAGGTACTATGTAAAAAGGCTGAGTTCCTCTCCTGCTAAGTACCCTATAGACTATGACTAAGGTATATGATATACATCCTAAAGATATGGCAAGATCTGTTTAGTGCTAAAACAACAATTACTTCTGCCTAAAATTTAATTATATAATGTGTTGTTGGAAAAGGATCCTGGTAATCCATTTTGTTCCCTAATACTTATCAGGCTTCAAGTTAATGCGCTTTAAGAGTTCAAGCATCTCCATTTTTGTTCACCATTGTATACTCAGGGCCAGAGCATGCTAACAAAAGTTCAACGACTACTGAATAAATAAATCCAGATATGATTTTAAAATGTAAGAATTTTCTTGATAGATATAAAGCCATTTTTACCATTAAAATTCTATTTTGCTTATATATCAAATGTTTCATTGAGAAAATGAATAATCTCATGGGTAAAGATCATACTCTTTTTATAACAGCAACAAGAATGGTGCCTAGTATATAATAAATGCAATTAAATATTGAAAATGAAAAGCCTTATGAATGGCAAATGTTATTCATCTGAATGTAGAGTAAAAGAGTAAAATCAGAAACTGATCTTTTTTTTTCCTTTTGAGACAAGAGTCTCACTCTTGTTGCCCAGGCTAGAGAGCAGTGGCACAATCATGGCTTAGTGCAACCTCCACTCCCTGGATTCAAATGATCCTCCCACTTCAGCCTCCCAAGTGGCTGGAACCACAGGTTAGCACCACCAAACCTGGTTAATTTTTACACTTTTTTTTCTTTTCAGTCTCTGCTCATCCATTAAAATTTTTGTACTTTTTGTAGAGACAGCATTTCACCCTGTCTCCCAGGCTGGTCTCGAACTCTTGAGCTCAAGCAATCCACCTGCCTCAGACTCTCAAAGTGCTGGGATTACAGGTGTGAGCCACCACACCCATCTGAAACTGACTTTGAGAACATGTGTGGCCAATGATCCCTTGGTGATATTTCTCAGCACCATCTACTGCAGTCATGATTATGGACTGCAGCTAAGAGATGTGGGGTTCTTATGAAGAAACTGGAAGAGACTGAAGGATATGCCCCTGGAGCCAAACATTCACCTTCTCCTATTCCGAAGGAAGTCAATCCCATTTGTGAGGTGAGGAGTGAGGAGCTTGCTGATTACTAGAGCACAGTTTTTCACTGTCAATGGCTCTCTCAGTTTTTAGAAACTTATACCCATAAACAAGGGAAAACACTATACTTTTTTTTTTTGAGATGGAGTCTTACTCTGCTGCCCAGGCTGAAGTGCAGTGGCGTGATCTCAGTTCACTGCAGCCTGCACCTCCTGGGTTTAAGCGATTCTCATGCCTCAGCCTCCTGAGCAGCTGGGATCACAGGCGTGTGCCACCACATCCAGCTAATTTTTGTATTTTTAGTAGAGACGGGGTTTCACCATGTTGGCCAGGCTGGTCTTGAACTCCTGACCTCAGGTGATCTGCTTGCCTCAGCCTCCTAAAGTGCTGGGATTACAGGCATCAGCCACCATGCCTGGCCGAAAAACATGACACTTTTTGACCCTAGATCTTGGTTCTCTCAAGAACCTGGTCCCTGGGGTCACAGGAAAGTGGGTGATGCCAAGCTTCTGTAAACCTTTCAGTGTCTACCCAGGAGGGATGAAATATAAAGGAAGTTAAAGTTTCCAAAGGGTGATGAAATTAATTCTTGGGCTTAGGCAATAATGACAATACCTCCCACTTGTATAGTTCTTATCTATCAGCACTGCTCTGGAGTTTCCTAGCAAAAAAATTACCTGAGTCAGAGCTTTTGCCCCAAGATTAAACATGCCCTGTGACTGCCCTGTTACAGCTACAGCTAACTCACACCTTTTGGTCGTAAATGTACTAGACTCAAATTCATCTGTTTGCTTGCGAAACAAATGGGCTCTATCGAATGACAAAACAAAGCCTATATAGCTGAGGCAATACCTCCAACAGGCCCAGCCCATGTGAGTTTACTCCTTGGACAGAGGTAGGATGATGGTGCCGAAGCTAAGGCATGTGTAACTGAGCATGACAGAGTCTTGGCACTGTGAAACTAATAAAGGAGTGGGCAGGATGGGGTCTGCTCAGACTATAGTCAATTCTGCTGCCATATTAGGCGTCTATGAAAACCCTATGGAACAAGGACAGCTTGGGGAATCTGTCTCAATTCTTTGTAAGCACGATTCCAACATTCACAGGGTGAAAGCATTTAATCTGCCTCCCATGTTTCTCCTGCAAAGGAACCTTGCCCTTGCTTAGCCAACTCTACTTTTCCTGCTTGAGGAAGACGGGGGAGGGGGAGGGGAAGAGGAAGAATACTCTGTTATCTTCAGGGTGAACCCATATATCATACACATTTGGGTCCATTTTTACCATGTATGCCACTTATTCTTTTGCACAGGAAGGGAAACTATACAAAAGGAGCTATTCCTGATAGCATTTTCTAAAACTTTATTGTGTCCATAGTCACATGTATGGTTATTGCAATGATGTGGCTATTCACAAATACTGTTTCAGGTCACATACACACGAGTGGTGGTCAGTGTTACAAAAACCATTTTGTAGACCTCTGTTACCAACTAGACTGAGTGGAGTAATTTCTATGATTATATAGCTTTGTTTAATCATTTTTCAGATTATAAAAAAAGTAATAAATACACTCAAAAAATGTGGAGAATGCAGAAAACACAAGAAAGAAAAAAATCAAACTCAATCTCACCACTCAGAGATAGCAGAACCTTTAAGAGTGTTTCAAGTCGGAAGTAGACTGAACCATTACACATTTTGTGAACCATTTTAAATTTGTTTGTATAAGTCAGCAGCTCAGAGCAGTCATTAGACTAGCATAATGCAATATCTGAGAAAGACACCGTCTCCCACTTTTTGCCTATGTGCAAGATAGCTTACCTTCAATCAGCTGAGACAGCTGTGTCCCGCTTACCAAGGTCTCAGTGACGTCACTCTTTCGGGAGGCCTTTCGGTAGCGAATCTTGTAGCCAGTAATCTGCCCATTCTGTGTGGCTGGAGCAGGTGGCTGCCAGTGAATCATAATACTCTGTGAAAGACAGGATTATAGAAAAAAGGCTGAATATATCAAAAGCTTGGTCTGTTTCACATATTTTTATCCTGATTTTACAGTGTAAAGAGAAGAAGCATAGAGGTAGCAAGGTACTCATAGTTTTACAAAGTTATTTAATAATCACTCAAAAATACCTTTAAATTCTAAAACCCTCAATGATCAAATGAGAAGATAATACATTTGAGTAGTACACTCTGGACCCCTGATCTCCTGGCTATTTTGCCAGAAAGATGATTTTGGGTAAAAGTCTCAGAAAAGTTTTCAGAAGGAAAGTATAAGAAGGCCAGAACCACATGGATTAGGAAAGGAAACTATTATTAGGTATAAAAATTCTTTCCCGTGTCCAGGGCAGAAGAGCTGAAATTTAACAATTTCCATCTAAAACTCTTTAAAAAGGGTATGATTAATCAACAGCTGGTTGTCTCTTAAAAAAGGAGTCCTATAGTATTTTCTTATTTTTTAGAGTCAGGGTCTCACTCTGTCACCCAGGCTATAGCATAGTAGCACAATCCTGGCTCATTAGAGCCTTGAACTCCTGGGCTCAAGTGATCCTCTCGCCTCAGCCTTCCGAGCAGCTGGGACTACAGGCATGAGCCACAGCACTTGGCTCTCTATAGTACTTCTTGAAAGGACTGAATGAATATCTCAGTTGTCTGTGTAGTCCAGAAGGGCTCTGGGCCTCTGAGAGCCACACATGGCCCTAAGTACACAGCAAACTTGGCCAGGAGGGACAGTTTGAGCAGAAACAACTAATGTGACAGAAGTCTGCCTTTGATTCACATGGGCTCATCTCACAGCACTAAGGAACTTTCCTTCTGCCATACCATTATGGTTCTGAAAGTTAACATCCAGAATGTAATGTTTTATAGAAAAAGAGGAATTTATTTGCAGAAATGCTAAGCAGTTCTGGCATCAGAAAAAGGAAGCAAAATTAAGGAGAATAAATGAGTTGGTTTTTAAGCCCAGCTTTAATGCAAGTGTAGTATCTATGTCTTTTTACTTCTTTGCTTGATTATGATGTTTTTCAGTTAGGTTCTAATTTATAGGTTTAGTATTTTAAAATGCAGAATATTACAACACTGTCATTCATTTATTTTGATGCTTACCCACAGAATTTCACTTTCTGTAAGTTCGTCTGAAGCACAATAGTATACCAGTAAAAATGAACGGTAGCATCATAAAGTTTTACCTTTGAATTTCTCACTTCCAAGGATAGATTCTGAGGGGCAGCACTGGGAACTAGAGAAGCAAAAAAAAAAAAAAAACAAAAATTTTTAAATCACCCACACATCACCCATCATGTGATCATCTTGGCTGTACCTTTGGGAAGTCAAGTATTTACTTCAAGGACGTACAGTGGCTCTGAACTCTTCTAGACTCTGAACTTGCCTAGACCCCATATATACTTAGAACCTTAAATATATTCTTTCGAGTATTACTAGTGATGGTCTATCTTTTTTTTTTTTTTTTGAGACTAAGTTTTGCTCTTGTTGCCCAGGCTGGAGCGCAACGGCGCGATCTCAGCTCACTGCAACCTCCGCCTCCCAGGTTCAAGTGATTCTCCTGCCTCAGCCTCCCAAGGAGCTGGGATTACAGGTGCCCCCACCATCCCCAGCTAATTTTTGTATTTTTAGTAGAGATGGGGTTTCACCATGTTGACCAGGCTGGTCTTGAACTCCCGACCTCAGGTGATCCACCCGCCTCAGTCTCCCAAAGTGCTGGGATTACAGGTGTGAGGCACTGCGCCTGGCCCAGGTCTATCTTTATCTTGGCAGACAACCATACATTTTTCTGGAACCAGGTCTAAGGAATATGGCAAGTGACTGAAGTGGGTAATGACATTATGGATCAAAATGAGATGTACATAAATCAGTAAGCCTGGCTTTCTTGTGGAGTTCCTAAGCTGGTTTTGCAGGCAGTTCCCAAGGAGAGCAAAGATATTTAAGCAATGACAGCTGGTAATGTGAACCATCTGGCTTCCTAAGGCAACCAGATATCAGAAAATATTCAGTTAGATGTGAGAAGTTTGGGACTGTTGGTTAAACAGACACATAACTTTACTCACTTTAGAACATAATACAGAGTTATCTCAAAGCGTGTGGCCCACCCACACATTCTCTAATGTCTCCCTTGATACTGGTGAGAGCAAGCAAAGTAAACCTGATTTGTTTTCTCTCTACTCACACACTGCTGACTTTAGCCCTTCTCTCCTAATCCACCCATGGAAACTTCTTGCCCTCTGTCTCTAACATTTGGTGACCAGGTATACAACTAAGTGCCCACTGTGCTACAGCTTCTGGAAGACAAGAGAATGCGTCTTGCTCATTTCTGTAACTTGTGCCTAGCAAAGTGCCTCAAGCCTCAACCCAGAGATTCAGGTAATGAGGATCTGGAGTAGGACCTAGGCACATGTGTTTTGAAAAAAGTACATGAATGATTCCAGCAGTCTCCATGCTAAGAAGTGACTGACTTGCAGAGGCATCCAACATAGCTGTGATTGTTGTCTTCATTATCATCATAGCACATCATAGCTAAGATTTGCTGCATGCTCATTACATGGCAGACACTTAATCCTTACAAAAATCTCAGGACAAGAGTTTCTATTATTATTCCCATTTTGTAGATCAGAAAACTATAGAAGAGGTTCAGAGAAGTCAACTTGTCCAAGTTACTTGTTTCACCTGGCCTAGGAACCAAGATTTGCATTATTCCAAAGTGCTGCCCTAACCACCACGCTGAGATGCATTCAGTTCCGACAGGTACTGTAGTCAATATGCCAACACACTTAATGCAGTTAAAATTTGGCTCGTGTGTAGATTTAAGAGCCTACAGTAAACATTTTTTCCCTTAACTTTTCCCCAATATCTTGACTAACTGGCTTATGTAGTTCTCTAGCCAAGGTATAACTGCTTATTGTTTCTTTTTCCCAACTTTTTTTTTTTTTTTTTTGAGACATTGCCTCACTCTGTCACCCAGGCTGGAGTGCTGTGTTGCAATCACAGCTCACTGCAGCCTTGACCTCCCTGGGCTTAGGTGATCCGCTTGCCTCAGCCTTCTGAGTACTAGGGTTAAAGGCGTGTGCCATTACACCCAGGTATTTTTTTTTTTTAAGTAGAGATGCGGTTTTGTCATGTTGTCCAGGCTGGTCTTCAACTCCTGGGCACAAGTGAGCTGTCTGACTTGGCCTCCCAAAGTGCTGGGATTCAGGTATGAGCCACTGCATCAGGCCTCCCAACTTTTTCATCCTGAAAACTGTCAAGCCCATGGAAAACAGTGGCAAGAATAGTACAATGAATGGCTATTCTTTTCAGATTCACAATTATTAATATTCTGCAACATCTGATTTATTTATCTTACTATATATGTATACGTATATTTATCTATGTACATATTGTTTCTGAATCATCTGAGCGATGCCTGCAGTCATCATGATACTTCACTCCAAAATTCTTCAGTGTATATCACCATGTATCTCCTATGAACAAGGACATTCTCCAACAAAATGCAGCAATACAACAATAACATTCAGACATTTTAATTTTAACCCAAAATACTATCTAATATAGCTAATAACCTATTTAATATTTACTACTGCCTAATACCATATATATCTAACCTTAAGTAATTATACCAATAGTGTCCTTTATGGCTGTTTTTTTTTTACCTCCAGATGCAGGATTCAAAGATCATACATATTTTATTTCATGTGTCTTTACTCTTCTTTAATCTAGATTCTAGAATGATTCCTCAACCTTTTTTTCTTTGATAAAACTAATATATTTTAAGAATCCAAGTAGGTTAAAATTTTAAAAAAATTTTTTTGCAGAACTTCCCGCAATTTGAATGTGTCTGTTTCATCCTGATCAGATTCAAGTTAAATATTTTTGGCAGGGAAACAACAGAAGCAATATTGTGTCTTCCTCCACGTATCACATAAGGAGGCATGTGATGTCAGTCTGCTATTTTATTGGTTATGTTAAGTCTGACTATTTGCTTATGGGAGTGAAACTACAGCTTCTAAAGCATGTGTGTTTTTATAAGAGCTGTATACATATAAAGACTTTTTTTAAAAAGATATTTTTCTAATACATTAGATTTAGCTGAGTTTCATTAAACAACATATACCCTTACCAAGTGCAATGAACTCTAATCTTTTCTGTTCTATTCTAAAAATATATTTTTTTAAATGCTGGTTTTGACTTACTTAATCTCTTTGGCAAGCTACAGCTCAAAAACACTGTTCTAGGTCATGGGGTGTGTGTGTATATATATATATATATGTGTGTGTGTGTGTGTGTGTGTGTGTGTGTGTGTGTGTGTGTGTGTGTGTGTGTAATTCAGAAATTCAGTCACAGGTGAGAAATAAAACAGTAACAAATACGGTGAAAAGACTAATTTGGCCTGAAAATGTGATTGCTAAGTAGAATAAAGCTAGTCTTCCAAAAGCCCTGGAATTGTCTGTGTTATGAACAAGCAATAGTATCTACTTACACAAAAGCTTCTGCTAAAAATACAAACATTGAGAGCCTATTCAGCAAGAGGCACTTTATGTTCTATGCTTTCTCACTGAATCTTTACAGCAACTCAATGAAGTTGGTATTATCTACATTTTACACATAAAGAAAGATGTTCAGACTTGACTAGTCATATTACCAGAAAGAGGTAGAACTGGGATTGGAATTGAATCTTCTCGACATCAAAGCCCATGACATTACAACTAAACCACTAGGGGCACCAAGTGTGGTATATTGTTCCAGAGGAAGAAGAACTCACCATCTGACAATGTTCGAACAGCAACATCTTGTGTGGAGACTCCAGGACCATGTTTATTGTAGGCCACCACCCGGAAACTATACTCTGTGTATTTTTTCAAACCATTAATGGTGTAGGAGTGACTTGAAACATCAACATCCTTGAATAAAATAAAACATTTTATATATACACAACTCAAGCCAAAAGAAATGTGGAAAAATAAAGACTTAGCTATACAAATTCTATATTCTACATGAAACAGATTTTATCCCTTTTACATAACGTTCTTTAATAGTCAAAGCAGATTAATCATAAATTGACAATTTACTTAGAAATGCTGCTTGATGTTCAGTGGCCCTTGCTGGTAAAAACTACACAATAAATCTTGGTACAAAGAAATAGAATCTGTCAACTTTTCATTTCCTATGTACCTTTTCCTCCCTCACATTTCCAGTCAAGCAACTATTGAGTTTTGGAAACATATTTCAACTCTACTTTTCCAGTCAACAGTTTGAAAAGTTTCTTCATTTCATACCTGTTCTTTATCAGTCCCCTTTTCCATGTAGTACAATTTATAATTCTGAATCTCCCCATTGCCAGATAATGGTGTTTCCCACATTATAGTGATGGAGGTAGGTGAAGCTGCATACGCACGAATATTAGGTGCTGGGCCAGGGAGCTGAACTAGAAAGAAAAGTTCCAGAGAGCAAGATGTGAATTAAACACTACACTCCTCAACAACTATTCTTGGCAATATTGTCATACTGATCATATTTAAAAAATAACAGAAACTAAGAAAACAATGGATTTGATCGAAGTGGATTTAGAATAATATATAAACACATTTTCCTTTTTATGATTCAAATAAAAACCAGAAATTACACTGGAAAACTTTTGTGGTTTATAAAATCCCAGTTCTGCGGTAGGACTATGCAAGACATAAAAGGCAACCATCACAGAAAGAGATCTTTCTTTTACCGGGCATTGTGGTAGGCAGGCATGAGGGATACAGTGATGAAGAGAATCCTGCCTACAAAGAACTCCCAGTCTAGCAGGAAAGTCAGACACATAAACAGTTACAAAAAATGTCGTAAGTGCTAACAGATTTAGTACTGGTTATAATAAAAACAGAAAGACGAGAGCACACAATTCTGCTTTGGGAGGGGTTTGGGAAGGAAAAGAAGGACTGGTGAAGAATTCCTGGAGTCAAGCAAAATGAACGCTTTCCTCAGATACTAAGGGGAAAATCATTCCAGTCAATGGGGTCAATAGGGAGAATATATAAAAAGACAGTGTTAAGTGGTTCAGCTTGGTTGAAACAGAGTAAATATGAGAGAGATAATGGTGAAAGCAATGACAGGTCAGATAGTGAAGAACCCTCTAATGTCCTGCTATTGAAGTTCACATTTTCTCTAGTAGGTGTTAGGTCTAACTATTGAAAAATTAGGAGCAGGAGTATGACATGATCAGATCTGTGTTTAGAAAGGACATGTGAACAGATGTTTGGAAGAAAAACAGTGAAGGAACAATACTAGATAAAAGAATAATTGTAAAAACAGCTACCATTTATTGAATGGTTACAGTCAGTCAAGCACTAAACACTTGACATGTGTTTTCTCATATAATCTTTGCGCTGAACCAAATGAGATGGATACTATCATCTCCATTTATAGGTGAGGTTATGAAGTTAACAATCTTTCTCAAGTGATGAGAAAGTCAGCTAGCGGTGGAGCCAGGAGTCGAGTGCTTGCTGATTCTAAAACGTGGGCTCAAGAAGACCTGTAAGGAGACTAATACAATACCCATGATAGTATGTATGTGACTGGAAGACTGGATCGCTGGCTGATTTGCTTAAGTGTCTAGCTGGCTAAAACTCCCACAATGGCTCATATACCTACCCTTTTACTATATTCTTTTTGTCTGACTGACAGGTTTCAGTTCCAATTTATACACAAATCCTGTGTAGCTGTCTAAGCCTACACTTTGGTAGACATTCTATATTTGAAAACAATTTCTCTGGCACTAGTGTTTCTGTAATAGACATTCATTAGATTAAAAAACTGGGAAGGGAGAAAAAAACTAACAAAATGTAAAACAAACTGGCTTTCCTGAATAACAGCACCACAGCTTAAGATTAATTTTGCTACCGAAGTAGAGAAATCTGAATATGGTTACTCTAACAGTTGTTTGCTTTAGTTATGAATCAAGTTATTCACTTAAGTTAAGGGTATATTTTGTACAGCCTGACAGGTGGGATTTGTCACACTTCTGCTGCCACGGAAAACTTTCCTCTAACTTATTAAAGTGGAAGAAAAACAAAACAGTCCCTAAATTCTCTTGAATCACTTTCAATATATTCATTGGCCAAGGGAAGGCAAATATGATCCTAAAAAAGGTGCTAATGAATTCTTTCATTTCAGCTGTACAGTGGCATAATAAATGGAAAAAATGTTAAGTTGGTTTGTGAAACTAAATATGTAAAATATTTTCCAAGGGCTGGTTCCAACATTTATGCCTCCCCCACACCAGCTGAACACCTCCAGATGAAATGCAAATCTCTCTTCCCTGTTTCTCTTTTGCTAAAATATGTTATAGTCTCTCTCCATCCCTAAAATACTCTCACCAGAACCTGTGGCCCCTTCTACCTATATTCTTATAATTATTTTCTTTTAGCCAAACTCCTTAAATAAATGATTATGCGGCCTACTTTCCTTCAGGTGGTAACACACCACACTGTTGTCTATGGTACCAGACCTGAAGCTCCTTGTGGACCGAAGTCAAGTCTTTCCATCCTGACTTTGGTCTTTCCATCCTGACTGCCTAAGTCTTTACATCCTTACTCATCTTTCCATCCTGATTGCCTAACACAGGGGCTGACACATGGTGGGCACTCAATAAATCCACTCTTCTTCACCCCTTTTCCTTCATCTCTAAATTTGACAATGACCCTCCTAGTTCAGTGGTTCTCAACAATTTGATTTATAAGCTCTGAAATGATAATGAAAACTACAGATTCTTTCCAAGGGAAATGTGAGTATGTACAGACCCAAATACTTATTTTCAGAAGGTTCACAGCCTCAGGATAGAACCCTTGCATTTCCTTCATTTTCGTCATGACTTACCTTGGATGTGCAGTGTTAGATTCTATTTCTGGGATTTGGGTTATGCAAATTCCTTCCCCCAAAATGCTTGCTCTAAGTCAAATGCCTCAAGGCCAGCCTCAGGTCTCATCTTTCCCTAGGATCCTGCCTTGCCTTTTCTATCTTTTACAGTATAAGTTTTTCCTATTCTGTATCCTAGTATCTCTCATGAACGATGCCTCTACATGAAAGCTGATGAAGGATAACTGAGCTTGAAACCTAATAGAGTATTCCTGCTCTTGTCTGAACACAGATAACTGCAAAATTCAACATCCTGCCTGTAATGAGAATACACTCTTCCCTTAAATCAACCCCCTGACTCTCTGACGGCCCTCTTGTTCTTGCCTGGGTTTGATTCTTATCTTCAATCTCTGTCATTGAAATTATCAAAGGTCTCCTATTTTGCCTGCTCCTTCTTTAAGAGAAGAAGACCTAGCTTGTTCACCCCTGTATCTCCAGTATCTTGTACATTACCTGGTATAGGAGGTACTCAATACATATTTGATAGGTGAATGATTTGCCATGCCATTAGAAAGTGAAGTTCTATAGTTTCTTGACTTATTCCACCTGTCAGGTAAAGTTCTTAAAATATTTCTATAGTTTCACTGGTTAAGTCATTTAATCTGTTTAGTTGCCTGATCAGCAGCCTCTACAAATATATCCCATATACTCTCTACACAAAGTAAAATTTTTTTATTACTGGAAGTTTTTTTTTTCTTTTCTATACATGGAATCACAGAATATTACTGGAAGTTGCAGAAAAACCAGTGCTGTTAATAATAGAAGTAGACTGAGGAATACACTGAGGAAAAACCGTGACTTGTGTTAAAAGAAGGCAGAAGCCTAGAGAAAAGCCTCAAGTGGGAAAAGTATTCATTAAGATTTGGCTGCTCATAATTTCAGGCCTATCATTTACAACCCAAACTTAAGATATACAACACATTGATAATATAAATCCATCTGACACTCAAGTCACAGAAAATCTTAGAAATGTAATTGCAAGTAACCCTATTTAGCACAAAAGACCACAGGTCCAAAATAAAGCCTCAAGGAGGTTCTAAAGAGCATAGTATGTATAAAGATAGGACAATCCAGTTAAGAACAATGATTAAATACCTACTTCATGTGCAAGGCATTACATTAGACACTGTGGGAAATATAAGGATGACAAAGCTCTGTCTTTGCTATAAAATAAGCAAGATAAATTCATAGTCATAACTGAACGAAGAACGTGGTAAGTATTTTAGAACTGTGGAAATAGCAATATTAGAATCAGAGGAAAGATTCTAGAAGGCATCTGAGCTGAGTCTTACAGGGTCAGTAAAATATCAATATGTAGGAAAGCATCAACAGAAGTACATTGTCTTGTACTATTTGCTCGCCTTTTTTTTTTTTGAGACGGAGTCTTACTCTGTTGCCCAGGCTGGAGTACAGTGGTGTGATCTTGGCTCACTGCAACCTCTGCCTCCTGGGTTCAGGTGATTCTCCTGCCTCAGACTCCTGAGTAGCTGGGATTACAGGAGCCTGCTACCATGTGCAGCTAATTTTTGTATTTTTAGGAGAGACGGGGTTTCACTGTCTTGGCCAGGCTAGTCCAGAAAACCTGACCTCAGGTGATCTGCCAGACTTGGCCTCCCAAAGTGCTGGGATTACAGGTGTGAGCCCTGTGGCCGGCTCTATCTGCTGTTTTTTGATGTAAATTAATTTTGTCTCCTCTAATTGATAAGGACCCCGAAGGTAAGGAACGGTTATCTTCTGCTCCTCTATGGTGTGCAAGGCTAAACAAAGGTAGAACCTCAGAGAGGTCTACCTCTAGGGGTGCTGACAGACAGGTGGAAGACTTACCCTCAGGTTGTGTTTCTACTCGCAGTGGAGCTGAACTCTCTCCTGAGCCATGCTTATTTTGAGCCATAACTCTAAAGATGTACACAGTCGCTGGCATTAGGTTTTGAATGGTTACCTGCATCTCTCCTGGGCGACTGGTATTCTCAACACGTTCCCTTTAGACAAAGAAGGATTTGGAGAGAAATAGCATCAATTAGGAATACTTCTAGAATGCACAGTTTCATTTTCCATGCCATATAAAAATCTGTCAGTTTAGGTCAAATTAGCTCTCAAAAAATGAAGCTTTCAGGGGTACGACAGTGCAAAGAAGATGGGGACTGGCAAAAGAGCAAGGGCATACGTATCTGACAAGTCGGTGATGTTCTTGCTGAAATGTTACTGACATTGCTGACCATGATCACAACTTCCTTTCAGAGAAGACACAGGGCTCTTCTCAGTGCCATTTCAAATGGGGCAGCTGGTTATCAACTTTTTAGGCTTTAGAAATTACTGAGTTTTAGGAAAATTGATGGAAGGTGGATACTGGTATGACCTAATGATATTTTACAGAAGATATCAAAGAACACTATGTATATTTTGGATAAGAAACTCTCAGTAAAAAGAATGCCAGAGGTTATGACTTTTTAAAATTGGAAATAAAAACATTAAACATCTATATAAATCCTAAGTGTAACCTGGTCTTTAAAGTAACCTGATCACAACACTGATTTTTATACTTTATTTCTTAAAAGTAACACTACTTTTGAATGATTTTGAAGCTGATATGAAATGTTTGATGAATCTTATCACAGACAACTCAAATCCAGTGGTCTAGTTTAAATATTATGAGATGAAAACTTAAAACCAGTTATCTAGGCTCCTCACAAAAGGTGGCTTCCAGGTCCTATCTTGGGGGTCTGTGTGACCAACACAGGTCCACAAACATGCTTAGTCTACTGTATTCGTTACAATGAAAACAAGATTGTATAACCAAGAGTTTTCAACAAATATTGAGAAGGAAACTGTTTTAGATAAACAGTTGGCTTTTAGGAACTGTCATTCATGTGAGGAAAGAGCTATACCTGTCTTGAGAAAGCAATTAAAGAACCTCAAACTACTCCATTGAAGAAATTATTCTAATCTATTGAATGAAAATTCTTACTTTAAAATATTGATAATTTGCCTTGAAATTGCAGGTTAAAAACTGTTTAGGTCTACATGACCATATGCTAATTTGTCCTACTGTGTGTGAGCATTTGCATTGCAGAGAAGTGCTTTTCAGTAATTTTCTATAGTTGTTACTTTATTTTCATTAAAAAGAACCAACAGTAACACCCACACAATATTTACAGAGGATTTTTTTCTCTATAATCAGCTAGGTCCCCTGGAAAAGAGTATTGTGGTAACAAAAATTATTTTTCAGAGATATTTGAGATACCTACAAATACTACTTTCTCTTCAGTTAAATCTCTCAATCACAGGATTTACAACTGATTTCCTACACTTTGTGGTTTCTGACACTTGGTCTGATCACAGATGATCCCATCTAAAAGCAAAGTACAGCTGATACTTACAACATAGGTTTGAACTGTGCAGGTCCACATAAGCAGATATTTTTCAATAGAAGTTACACCGAGTGTGCCTCCCTTTCCTGCTCTTCTTCCATCTCCTCCACCTCTTCTGCCTCTGCTACTCCTGAGACAGTAAGACCAAGCCCTCTTCTTCCTTTTCCTCCTCAGCCTACTCAACCTGAGGGTGAAGACCTTTAGGATGATCTACTTCCACTTAATGTACAATAACTATTTTCTCTTATGATTTTTTGTTTGTTTTAAGATAGGGTCTCACTCTGTCACCCAGGCTGGAGTGCTCTGGTGTGATCTTGGATCACTGAAGCCTCTACCTCCCAGGTCCAAGCGATTCTTGTGCCTTAGCCTCCAGAGTAGTTAGGACTATAGGTGCACAACACCACGCCCAGTTAATTTTTGTATTTTTAGTAGAGACAAAGTTTTGCCATGTTGGCCAGGCTGATCTCAAACTCCTGGCCTCAGGCTATTCACTTACCTCAGCCTCCCAAAGTGCTAGGACTATAGGCATGAATCACTGCATCTGGCACCTTATGATTTTTTAAATAACACTTTTTTCTCTAGCTTACTTTACTATAAGAATACAGTATTAATACATACAACATAAAAAAATATGTGCTAATAGACTGTTGATGTTTCTGGCAAGGCTTCCAGTCAACAGTAGGGTACTAGGAGTTAAGTTCTGAGGAGTCAACTGTATAGTATTCTACACTAAACTAAAAGCTCCCTGAGAGAGTACAGATCAGGTCTCTTTTGTTCGCCCTATACAGAAAAGCTGAAACAAGTTTTCTCCTAGAAAGACACGGGAGGGGGGACTATTTTACTTTAAACTGAAGTAAAAGACTCTCATTTATGTTCACTACCATAGAAGCACTTAGCGGAATGCTCATAGAGGGAAAATGCATCTCAAATATACACTGAATGAATGAATGATAATCTGCTTTCTGATTTGTAAATCTTGCATAGTAACATCATATATATTTTTGTTTGTTTCATGTGAAAGGGAAACAATGGAGAAATAAGTGAAGGTTACTAATACCTAAATCAAATTTCTATAGAAGTACTACTATTAAGAAAAAAATCAGTCACAGGTGATCTGACACTATTGGTCTGAGGTCCCAGAACCAAGTTACTATACAGAAAAAAAAAACAAAACCCTTGGTTTCAGGGTAAGATTTAAGGAACATTAGAAACAATACTTCTCATAAGTGTGTGGGGTTACAGTAGGACTTAGGTTAGAATGTGAAAACTAAGAGTCAAAAGGGAAAGAAAAAGGCATACTTTATAGAAAGAGCATTGGGCTGGAAGTTAGGAGACACAATTCTAGTTCTGGCAATGCTACTTGCTTGTGAGCGAAAGTCACTAACGCTTTCTAAGCCTCACTTTATTTATTAAATGAAAAAATGAGACAGGGTGGGTAAACATTTTCTTAAAGGGCCCAGTAGTAAATATTTACAGGCCAAGAGGCAAAATGGAGAATATTATGCAGTTACCTATGTAACATTTCAAATGTAACTAAAAATGTAAAAACGATTCTTAGCTCCGGGGCCATCAAAATAAATAACTGCTCCAACTCAGCTCAGAGTCTGTGGTTTGCTAACCCCTTGACTAGACTAACAGATCTCTAAGGCTTCAATCCATCGCTAAAGTGCTATCAATAGCAGGAATACCTTACTTTCCACTTCCCACTTAGTGGATAATATCAAAAAGTACTGCTGTTTAAATTAAAGTCTTTTTTTTAAAAGAAAGATGAAATTTTCATAGCTGAAAAGGCAAGAGAGGAAGGACCCTTTGAAATCTCTGGCAACTCAGGTACCCAAAAGAATTACAGCTCATGACCAAGGCATATGGTGCCACCTGGTGGCTGAATTTTCAAATGCATGAAGTAGGGGAATACGTAAATGCAGGTAGGTAGTGGCACACATTCTAACACTGAATTCTTACTAAATGTGAAGTAAATATATTACCCTTGTTTTTAAGATGAGAAAATTTAAGCTGACAAAGCTTAATAAGAAATTTTTGTTTATATAACAATTAGCCAGCATATAGTCTTACAACTTAAAAGAATTAACTTCTCCTTCACTGCTTCTATTAAGAAACCATAAAAATGATGAAGCAACCAAAAATTACTATGGTCTCCCAAAATCTTCCTTTTAAATATTTCCCAAATTTGTGCTGTCCACTTCAAGTCGCTGCTTTCATCTTCATCCAGGCCGACAACTAGCACATATCTAGACTGACATAATTACTACCTGATTTTGTCTCCCTGACTCCATTTTTTCTCTCCTTTAATTTTGGGTAGTGTTCCCAAAGTACTGTTTAATAAAATCACAGTGTACAACTTTCTTAACAGTCTAAAATGGTCCCTTCTTATCTGACTATATCCAAATTCTCACTGGCGTTTCAGCATCTGGCTCCAAAAGTCCACTTTATTCTAGTCTCTTACTAATTTCTGCCAAACACTCGGGGCCAATCTGGCCAGCTTTCTTGCCTTTGCATCCTTCTCACAGCATACACACAGATGGCCTTACCTTGCACTTCGTCTTCCTTTACACACACGCGTCATGCCCACCTGCCCCTGCCAATTCAACTTCTATATCTCTTCCAACTACAAACTCACTTACTTATCATTCCTGCTTACTTCAACCCATGATCTATTATAAAATTTAAATACAAGTGAGTCTCATCAAAAACAAATATAAAAGTACATATAGTTTTAAAAAAGTAAGTATCAGTTCTCCTTTGTCAAAACCTGTCCTTCCCTGAGACCTACCTGTGGCACATACTGATGCAAATCTCACCAGTCTCCATGCCAGGGTTTCTCAACCTTGGCACCACTGAGACACTGGGCAGGATAATTCTTTGTTGTAGGACTGTCCTGTGTGTGGCGGGATGTTCATCAGCATCCCTGGCTTCTACCCACTAGATGTCAGTAAGTACCTCCCTCACTGCAGCGATGACAACCAAAAACAACGTTGTCAGGCATTGCCAAATATCCTCTGAGGGATCGGGGGGCAAATGTGTCCCTGGTTGAGAATCATTGCTTTAGGCATTTACATACACATCAAAATATACAGATAGGTCATTTTTAAAAACTGCTGTACCATACTTCATATGGGTATACATACAGTCATGCACCACTTAACAATGGGGACATGTTCTGACAAATCTATCGAGTGATTTCATTGTGTGAACATCACAGAGTGCACTTATGCAAACTGTGATGTACAGTCTACTACACACCTAGGCTGTATGAGACAGCCTATTGCTCCTAGGCTATGAACCTGCACAGCGTGCTACTGTTCTCAACACTGTAGGCAATGAGAACATGATGGCGACTATCTATGTATCTAACACAGAAAAGGTACAGTAAAAAGACAGTGGTATAATCTTATGGGACCACCACTGTAACTGCAGTCTGTCTGACTGAAGCATTGTTATATGATGCATGATTGTGTATTATGTGCCCATTCTTCTATCAGTGGATAGTTTCCTTTTTAAATCTTGCCACCAATGCTATAAATAAACATGTTTGTATGAGGGCCCAATGCATACATATATCTGTATGTCTATAGGACAGTTACCTAGAAGTGTGATTGAAGGCTATGTTCAAAATATTTAAAAATTCTGCCAAATCACCCTTCCCAGACTACTGTAATTTATACTGCCACCAATAACCTATAGTGGTTTTCTTCCTAGCTGTCAATTCACTGAACACTGGACATTATCAACTTAAAATTTTTGCCAGCTTTATAGATGAAAAATGGTAACTTGGCCAGGTGCGGTGGCTCACGCCTGTAATTCCGGCACTTTGGGAGGCTGAGGTGGATCATCTGAGGTCAGGAGTTCAACACCAGCCTGACCAATATGGTGAAACCTGTCCCTACTAAAAATGCAAAAATTAGCCGGGTGTGGTGGCAGGCACCTGTAATCCCAGCTACTTGGGAGGTTGAGGCAGGAGAATCGCTTGAACCCAGGAAGCGGAGGTTGCAGTAAGCCAAGATCGTGCCACTGCACTCCAGTTTGGGAACCCCAGCAAGACTCTGTCTCAAACACACACACACACACACACACACACACACACACACACACACACACAAAAGTTAACTCATCATTTTGCTTCCAAGACTGCCAGCAATGGTGAAAACCTTTTTTTTTTTTTTTTTTTAAACTCTAATGGGCTTTCCCCTACTATGAATCATCTGCTTGTATTATTTGTCTCTTGGGATATCTTTTACTTATAATTTTTAACTTTGTTACTCTTTCCTGTTATGGCTTCTGCATTTGCTATCTCCCTATAAAAGCCCTTTCCCGTTCTCCAAATGATAAAAATAATTTCTGTATTTTCTTCTAATATATTTATAGGTTTTAAAAATATTCCTCTCTTAATCAATCTATAATTAAGACAGAGATATAACTTATTTTTCCCACCAAATGGTAGTCAATCTCAACATAATTACTTGAATTATCTATTATTTCTCCACTGACTGAAATTAATGTATTCACTTAATATTTACTGAGTGCTACTAAATGCCAGGCTCTGTTCCAGGTGCTGGAGACACTCTATTGAACAAGACAGACAAAATAAGCTAATAAAAAAGAAAATTTCAGAGAGTAATAAGTGCTCTAAAAAAATAATGAAACAAAAAATAAAACAAAAGCAAATAAATAGAAAACCACCACACACATACCAAAAAATAGGATGATATGATAGCAGTGGTGTTCTGGTGAATGTTTGACAATTGGCTCTGGTTTGTGGCATTTGTCACTGTAAATACTCCCACCATGCCCAATTTCAAGCTGCCAAGTCATGTCATTAGGTTTGCAAAATTTCCCGAGCATTTAACAATTGGCTTGAGAACAAGCTGGCTCTGATACATTACTGTGTAACAGCCACCGAGGGGCTAAGTTTGGGTGGGTATTCAGGGAAGGCCTAAGGAGATGTCATCTAAGGATGACAGATAAGCCAGATGTAATTAATGTGAGAAAAATGCATTTCTGGAAGAAGACACAGTAAGAGCAAAAAACCTATTGTAGAAATAAAGCTATTATGCAGAATTACTAGATGCTTTCTTTCTTCTGTGAAAGCTTATGAGATTTGCAATGAGATTTCAAAGTCTATTGGTATTTTAATGGTGATATTGAAACCTCCTGTTTGGTAGGAATGTCTTACCTTTTTTATATATAGAACTATGTTTCCCTACCCTTGTAAAACTCAAAACATACAGTGTAACATTGAGGTAACTCCATCTATTGGTCAAAAGTTATGTCACTCAGACTTCTTGAGAGTATTAAAGAAAGGGTCGTTTAATTGTTGAACTTGCCAGTCTGGCAGTAACTACGATATACATCAACTATAAGCATGCTAGTAGAAATACAAGCTTTAGCTGATGTGTTAGGGCTCCTACTAAAATCTTAGCTTTCTTGTTTTGGTTGTAAGAACACAGTGATTTACTCAGCAACGTGTGAACAGTTAGCATGTGGCACGTTTCCTTCCAAAGAGTTTATAATCTGGTTGGGAAAACAGCACAAATACATATTGCCTAATTGAAGAATAACAGCTTAAGGTAGTAAAAGATCACGTATTACCAAAATCAGTGCCAATATTAGGGATACAAACACACGTTCAAGGGAAACACTCTCTGCGCTGAAAAGGTGGGGAAAGCTCTGTGAGAGCTTCATGGGGCTTAACCAGGGCCAAGAAGGATTAACTGAGTTTACCTTTAGCTGAGAAAGGTAAACTATGACTGAAGAAAACATACTGGAAAAAAAGGCGATAGTGATTATACGGGTTTCACTAGAAAGTTAGTTACACTGGGGAAAAAGGAGAATCAAGTTGGACAGATAAAGTGAAGGCAGTCTGTGAGGTAAAGCAGCCTGGACATTATGGATCTTTTCCTATATGCAATGTGAGCGCCTGAGGGGGTGGAGATGAAGAGGAATGTAAATGAAAATGCTATTTTAGGAAAAGTCATCACTAACTACTCTTGTTTCACAAAGGAGAACCCCTGGAGCCCCACAGCCCACACCACATTAGGGTGTGGCAAATATTCATTTAAGATTACTTTAACAAATTAAGTCTACCTTAATCTCTAGAATGTATACTGACTGAATCTAATGGAAAAAAAGGGCAGTCCTAGTTACATTTAAATACCTTCCACCTCAATAGCTGCATCTACTCTCTCCCTAAGTCATCCCAGAAAAGGAGAGACTACCAGGACTTTAGTCCGTTTAGGAGTTTATTTAATGACCTAAAATTAGGGAAGATGCATCTCAGTGATCATATTTTCTGGACTAAAAATTCGTAGACACCAAGAACCAGGGTGAGCAGGACAGGGCTGCCGTGGACCAAGAGGCAGCCAACTGGCTGCAGACACACAGGCACTTACCTAGCAATCCCTTCCTTGGTGTAGAACACAGAGTAGGTAAGGTTGTCTCCGTGAGGATCTGATGCAGGTGTTCGCCAAGTCAATTTGATGAAGCGGGTAGAGACTAGGGAGGCCACGACATCCCGAGGAGCTGAAGGCAGTGGTCCCGTTGTGGCTGGTGCTAGATGGTCAGTAGTGGCACTGGTCAGTGAAGTGGGAGGTAATGTTGGGATGGCAACATCTTGTCATGTGCAAACATTGGGGAATATGAAGGGCAAACCACGACGGTTTTAAAAAAGAGAACAGAAAAAACAAAAAACAAAAAAGAAATAAACAAAACCACGATGGGAAATAAAATAAAATGAATGAACATAAAAAAGGCCATTAAACTGAAGGCTAACATGCAGGCCAGGGTTACTACTGACAACTAATGGGCACTATTCAAAACACATCACTGTAGAGCAAGCAGACTTGCTGGCCACTATTATGGTTATGGGCAAGGGAAAGGGAGGGTGACAGCTGAGAATAAAACATCTCACCGAAGGCACAGCAGTGCCCATGTAATTTTCTTAATCCTGAAAGCAGCATGCAACATCTGTCAAACTTTGCATAAAAGTCTTGCAAATAACAAGACTTCACTATTTTTTTCTACTTTAACATATGGAATAGTATGGATGACCCTAGTTACACTCAGAGGCCCATGGCTATCATGAATTCACTGCAGAGCTCCTTTGCAGGAGACTTGAGAGCTGCATCTTCAACGTTAGTCTAATATTAAACCCTGTCTTCTGTATCTGGTAATCCAGTGGGGAAGGTTGACAAACTTCTTCCCTTTAAATTATACTTTGCTGTTTTGTCAATTCATTTAAAACTATGACAGAATAAAATCCTGAACCAAAAATTCCAAAGCCAAAAAAATGCAAGTCAGGTAGCGAATCTGTTTGTTACACTCCTCACTGCGATGTATACTGAAACAGCTTGCAGACCTCAGGGACTGGATGGGAGAGAGGAAGCAGAGGCAAGCCAAAGCTTTGCTAGTCAAAAGCCACTTTTGTACAGCTGTAGCCACGGGTAACTTCATGACTTCCAAGGCAGCCAATTCTACTGAGGGACAGTCCTGACTGCAGAAAACTATTCCTAATATTGAACCTAAAATCTCTTTCATTTTGGAGTTAGAAAGTACAAGTTTAATCTCGCAATTTTTAACTGAAAGAGTTCATCACAGTCATGTCTGAACCTTAGCAGGGAAATTAGCAGGAGAGAAGTAGAGAGGAAAACATGAAAACTGGAATCTAGTGTTTTGGTTTTTTTTGAGACAGAGTCTCGCTCTGTCACCCAGGCTGGAGTGCAATGGCATGATCTCGGCTCACCGTAACCCCTGCCTCCCAGATTCAAGCGATTCTTCTGCCTCAGCCTCCAGAGTAGCTGGGACTACAGGCTCGTACCACCATGCTCAGCTCATTTTTGTATTTTTAGTAGAGACAGGGTTTCACCATGTTGGCCAGGATGGTCTCGATCTCTTGACCTCGTGATCCACCCGCCTCGGCCTCCCAAAGTGCTGGGATTACAGGCGTAAGCCACCGTGCCTGGCCTAAAATTGTGAACCTAGTTTTCAATGAAGTGATAAGGCAACAATCTCCTGGAAATGTCTGTGAACTGCAAGAGAGTCTAATGTGATGCAGTCTAAATAAATATGCCAGATGAAATAAATTATCTATCTCAGGGAAATGGCAAAGGAGGACCAAACTAAAATCTCTAGATAGGTGGAGAGGGAGAAAGAGTTATCCCATAGCTACCACTTATTGAACACCTGATATATGGCATACTGGCTCTCTAAATAGATAATTCAATCCTTACAACAGCTCTGTAAAATAGGTACAATCATTATCTCTACCTTATATGTAGAGACTGAGAGACACTGCTAACTCACTTGCCCTGGGTCACAGAGAATGAGTGGTGGAGTGGTATTAATAAAATAGACTTTGGTTTTTAGTTTAAAAGACCTCTGGATATAGCCAGTTGGGGTCTGAAAACTTGACTTCCAGTTCTCGTTGTGCAAATCACACAAGAGAACTTTGTTCTCTCTCATTCTTCCTTTTTTTCTTCCTCCTTTGATAGTGTTTTTAAGAGTGTAGATTGCTATAAGAATGCAAGATTATGCAGTTTTAGTCCAGATGTTAAGTACATGCTTCACTAAAGCAAGTGTCAATGCCACAAAAAGTTAACTCTGAATGGTTGCTGAGGCCTTGCAGTACTGTACACATCACCAGATGCATTGCCTTAGAGGAAATAAACACCTCTCATTCACAGCTTTCAGAGTTTTTCTTCATATGTTTTGTCAGTTTACTCATATAGTAATCCTATGGGGTAGGCATAGGAAATGATAGGATTAGATGCTGAGATAAAGGTTAGGAAGGAGTCAAAGACTTTCAAGTTACTGGCTTAGCAGACTGGAGAACTGGAGGTGCCATTAACAGAGAAAGGAAAGGTTAAGAGACAATAGACTGAGGAGAGAGATGATGAATTTGGTTTTGAATATGCTGTGTCTAAAGCAACAATTCAACACCTATGGAATAAACGAGATGCAAATGAAAATATGGATCTCTGATTATTATAAAATTAAGTCATTAAAAAGCCTAACTGAGAAATGGTTCAAAAAGTGGCCTGAACACTCTTGCTTTGCTGCCTCATTTGTGTGTCCATCTAGAAACACACTAAGCTGCTTCTAATTCTGACTCAACTCATCAAACTTAATTCTTCCCAACTATCTACTGGCTGGAGAGGAAAGTTTGCTTTGTGAGAGGCAGCAGGACATACTGGAAAGGGCCCAGGATTTCGAATCCAAACACCTATGTTCAAAACTTGACTCTCACTTTTAATATATGAGGTTGGGCAAGACACTCTGATGTCAGTTTCCTTATCCGTAAATTAGGAATAATGCACCCCACCCGTATCCAAAGCTGATATGAACCAGACAAATACCAAACAAGAAAAGTGCATGTGGAAGCTCTATGTGCATGTTATTGACAGTGACTAGCTTGAGTGAGTAACAACATAAGGATTTCAGTAGGAAAGCAGCTGGGGAGGGAATGCAAGCAGGGACGACGAGGTGACGGGAGTAATGAGTGATAACAGAATCACTCAGATAGGGAAAACTCAATTACCCTACTGAACTTCCATAGCACAGATCTGTAAACTCTTCAACGTCATCCAGCGCTTCTTATTTCATTTTTCATGTTTACATTCTATTACTTCCACTAACCTATAAGATCCTTTAGGACAAAATATGTATCAGCTTCATCTTGGAATCACTCAACATGCCTCTGTATACTTTAGATAACCAAGTATGTATTTATCAAGTAAGTAAATGGAAGAAAATTCAGGGAGAACATGAGTGCAATGAAGACCAATGTTTCTAGAATCTCATTACAAAAGACAGTATTTTAATCTCTTTGGTTGATACAAAGTGTATATAAATAACATTTATATATATAAAATGATATACCATTTGTAGGGCAATTATGTTTTATTAGTTACACACGGAATAAAAGTATGAATAATGCCTGATCACTGTAAATAATTCCTAGTTAAACATGGGAAAAATCCATGCCCACTATGGCCCCAGTGTTTTGTATCAACTTGCTCCAGGTTGATTCTATTGCTGCTGTTCCATTTCCTAGCTGAGCAGGTATGAGAAAGCAACTATGTGATCACAGAGAATCAGGCAGTTAAGTTACACCAGCATCAATGGCAAGATGATGTAGACTGGGACTTTAGACTTCCGGCATGATGGTTTGAGGAGACTGACAAATCCTCTTCCCCCAAAGCAACTATAAAGCCGAACGAAACTGTCAAAAACTGGAAACTGACCAAAGACAAGCTGAGAAGCATCTGTTCATGAAAATTACCAGATGTCACACACAAACACTGTCTGAGTCATCACCCACCCAGCTCTGCTGGAGTGATTGTTCAACTAGGCTAGAGCAGGTCCTATAAACCAGTGGCTTTGCTGCTGTTGCCAGAGGAGCTCATTTGATATGGAGCATTGTCAATTAAAGGAGCAATCCTAGTGGCAAGCGAATAGGAAGGGCCAGTGCTCTGCTACCCAGAGGCTGTATCTTATTGAGGCAAGCAACGGACGGTAGACTAGTCATGGAACAAGGTGTTCCATCAGGTGAGAAAGTGGTAGGAAGGCTTGATAACCTCTGCCCTTATCCTAGGTTGACTGAAGGCCATGCGTATGTGCCCCAGGGATTGCAGCAGACCCAAGCCACTCACATAACCTATGGCAGTTGAAACCTGTGTGTGTGTGTGTTCACAAGACAACTGAGAGAGCCTGGTAGAAAGCAAAACCTGGGCAAACTAAAAAATAATCAGATTTTGAATGCACTCCCCAAACGAGACCCATCAGCTCAAAGTGGTAGGCTTATTGGCTTGAGGTATTTGAGCGTAACTTCTGACCAATCTTTGGTTCAATACTAATCTATACAGACACAGGGGTTACCCCTAGAAAACACAATCTAAACAGATACTTTTAGAAAATAAAAATAAAAAAATAATCAAAACTAAACACTAAACAGAAACATCTGTAGTTGCATACTCTGGGAGAGACAGACATTAGAGATTCTGTACAGGCCAAGTTATTAAACAAAACAAGAACAATTGCTAGGGGGTGGGAGGAAAAGTCAGAATCCACAGTTGCTTATGAAAGCAGAAACTGACACAATTTTTAAAAATTCTGAGAAAACAGCAAATATTTCAAAATTAAACATGCTCTTAAATAATCCATGGGTCAAAGAAGAAATCACAAGAAAAATTTAAAAATATTTTTTAACAGGCCAGGCATGGTAGCTCATGCCTATCATCCCAGCACTTTGGGTGGACCACTTGAGCCCAGAAATTTAAGACCAGCCTGGGCAACATAGCAAGACCCCATCTCTAAATTTATGTTCTTCTAAATTCTTAGAACATAAATTGCCAAACCTATCAAGAAGAAACACAAAGTCTGAATAGACCTATAACAGAGAAACTGAATTAGTAAATAAAAATCTCTTCTTACACAAAGAAAATTCTAAGCCCAAATAGCTTTACTGCTGAACGTTATCAAATATTTGAGAAGAGAAATAATACTAATCTTTTGCAAACGTTTTCAGGAAATAGAGAAGGAGAAACATTTCCCAATTCATTACTCTGAGTTCAGTATTACCCTGTTACCAAAGCCTGACAAAGATAACACATGAAAGAAAGCAACAGACCAGTATCCCTTGTGATCACAGTACAAAAATCCTCACCAAAATGTTAGCAAGCCATATTTGGTAACACATTTAAAAAGTTACACGCCATGACCAAGTAGAATTTATCACAGGGATTCAAGACAGGTTAACGTTCCAAAATCAATTCAACACATCACATTAAGAGAAAAAAGAAAAACCAGTAGTGATCTCACTAGACACAGAAAAAGCATTTGAAAAAATGAAACACCATTTCATGATAAAAACCCTCAACAAACTAGGAACAGAAGTAAAATTCCTCAACCTGAAAAGCCTATAATGAGCACTGCATGTAATGATGAAAGATTAAATGCTTTTTCCCTAAGATTAGAAACAAGACAAGGATATTAGTTCTCATTTCTTAGTACAAGAAGTCCCAGCCAGTGTAAAAGGCAAGAAAAAGAGAAAAAGGAAATACTGATGGGAAAGAAAGAAGTAACAGTATTTTCACTTGTGAATGATGTAATTATCTATGCAGAAAACCCACATGAGTCTACTGCAAAAAAAAAGGACTAAAACTAATAAGGTTAGCAAGGTCAGAGGATATGAAAACCAACTGCATTTCTGTATTTTAGGAACAAACAAAATATGAAATTAAGAAATCAATTCCATTTGCAAATTCCACTCACAACAGCATCAAAATTAAGATACTTAGGAATACATTTAACAAAAATATTTAGGAATAAATTTTAAGATATTCAGGAATAAACTTAAAAGAAGCGTAAGATTTCTACACAGAAAAAACTGTAACACATTGCTGAGAGAAATTAAAGAAGGTCTAAATAAATATTCCATGTTCATGAACTGAATAACTCAAAGTTGTTAATCAGGCAACTATTAACACACTAGAAGAAATGCAAAAGACCTAGAACAACCAAAACAACTATAAAAAAGAGCAAAAAAATGTTGGGGGACTTACATTACCTAATTCCAAAATTTACTGTAAAGCTATAGTAATCAAGATATGTGAATAGGCACATTGATCAATGAGATAACTCGGAGTCCAGAAATAAACCTTTACATTTGTGGTCAACTGATTTTTTTGGCCAAGGTGTCAATAAATTTCAGTGTGGGAAGAACAGTCTTTTCAACAACTGGTGCTGAGACAACAATATATCCACATGCAAAATAACAAACTCATATCGTATATAAAAATTAACAAGATATCTCGTCTTAATGTAAGAACTACATTTCCACAAGACTTCATGTCTTTGTTAGTAAAGAATTCTTAGACATCACACCAAATGCATAAGACATAAAAGAAAGTATACCCTGATAAATTGGATTCTATTAAAAACAAAGACTTCTGTACTTAAAAAAAACCCCATAACTAAGTAAATCAAAAGACAAGCAACAGACTGGCAGGAAATATTTCCAAATTATGTATCTGATTAAAAACTTGTACCCAAAATACATAATGAACTCTTACAACTCAATAAGAAAACAACCAAAGTAAAAAAAAAAAAAAAAAAAAAAAAAAAAGGCAAAAGATTTGAATAGTCCTTTCATCAAAGAAAACAAAGAATAAACACATGAAAATTACATCATTAGTCATTAGGGAAATGTAAATTAAGAGCACAATGAGATAACTACTCTGGTGGCAGAAGGGAAAGAAACCAACCTGACTCTAAGAAACAAAGATTTTTACTATGTGTGGCCTAGAGATCTATATATTTCATGTTTGCTTTGAGCCCTTGATGACTGGTTGGCATTTATAAACATCTCTGAGTAATTTCTGGACATTTTAATTTGATGAAGACTTCAGATAGACTGATTTTAAGCTCAGGTGTTTTTAGCAACAGAAATGTCCTAGGACTGTGTAACTGCTGTTTTACACTAGGAAAAAAGTATGTTTAATAGTTTCAACTATCCAGTCTTTAAAAGCTTTACTGAAGTACGACTTACATAACATAAAGTTCATCGATTATAAGTATACCAAATAGTCTATAGAATAAGTCTAAACATCTCAACACAGAGTTCAAAGTCCTCCAGACTGGTCTCATCCTAGCTTTCCAGCTTTATTTCCTAAACACGATGAGCTCTAGATTTGCCTGGTTACTGAACAAGAAGGAACTTTATAGCTGTTGTACCTTTGTTCATACTGCTACTACGCTTAGGGCAATAAACACCATATCAAGCTAAAGGCAACCAGGAAATCGATTTGAGAAAAGGTATTACACTTTCAAATGTGAACAAAATTGCTGTCTGCTCTGACCTGCTGCTCAAATGCTTGGCAGCAGCTTCACACTGGCCCAGTCACTGATATCCAAGGGCCTCCACAGGCTTGTAAGTAGAAGGAGCTGAAGTGTTCTGTGGAAGGTCCTAAAGAATGATGATGTTTCTCTTGATCCAGCTTTATTTGTTTTTGAGACGGAGTCTTGTTCTGCTGCTGCCCAGGCTGGAGTGCATGATCTCGGATCACTGCAACCTCCGCCTCCTGGGTTCAAGCGCTTCTCCTGCCTCAGCCTCCCGAGTAGCTGGGATTATAGGCATGCACCACCATGCCCAGCTGATTTTTGTATTTTCAGTAGAGATGGAGTTTCACGATGTTGGCCAGGCTGGTGTTGAACCCTGACTTCAAGTAATCTGTCCGCCTTGGCCTCCCAAAGTGCTGCGATTACAGGTGTGAGCCACTGCGCCCGGCCTGATCTGGCTATAAATTGAGTAAGTCATCAGAGCTACTGCTAATATTTCTAAGAATTAACTTTCAAAATCTAGCTACACCATAGTTGATGGCTCCGGTTTTAATACATTAGATTTGTGACTGATAAAGTGTCACTTGTAACAGTTTATAATTATTAGTTTAACCAATACATTCATGTACTTGAAGTTTTCTGAAGGTGGAGATCATTAAATTCTGCACTAGGCATGTCATACCCTTGGTTAAGCAGATCCCCAATTATCCTAATTCGACACCCACTCACACCAACTAGAGCTGTAAGTAGGTACATTTACATTTTCTTTTTGGAATACAAATTTTGTTCCTTTTTCATTTTTTTTGAAAATAGATTAGTTTTGAAATTTCTTTCAAAATTTCCAAGCTCATTTGAAAGGCAAGAAAATATCATGGAAAATATTCTTTCTCTCTGGACCTTCATTAGGAATTGACTAAATTGGTACTTCCTAGGAATGTTCATTCTAACATTATTCAGAATTCATTATTCAGAACGGAGTCAGATTTACATGGTGCTTATTACTCCAAACATAGTAACAGTGTGAACAAAAGTACAGTTCCACAGAAGATTACTTTTGAGAAACATTAACACGTATACTGTAAAATAAAAAAGAGAACAACAATCAAATTTGGGACACTGTAGAGATTTACCACACAAATTAGAATGTTAAAGACTCCTACCACCTGTTTTGTTTGTTAACCTAGCATTTCTCATTCTTATTAGATCATGAAATCCCTATTTCCCCAAATAGTAACCCAGTCTGGGGATCCATCCCTGAATTAAATGCTTCCTGAGATACTGTCTAGCAGAGACTCCCTTAAAAAGAGTCCATCCAGGCATTCTTTGCATCATGGCAGATGGTGGGCAGCCTTAGATTACAGCTCCTACTTAGATAAACAAAGTAGCATGCAGAGGCTGGTATTGTGAATTTAAGCTCCAAATTGACTGCAAGAACAAACCAGCAATCCCAAGAAGACCCACAAACCCTCTTTGAAGGAAGCAGATCACTACTGCAGGACCTGGGAGACATACCAAATACCGTGAGTGCCCCAAGTGCCCCAACTGTGCAAGTGGAAAAGGGAGATTCTCCTCTCCTGAACACACACCCCCACTGGAGAAACTGAAGGTTGTTTGCAGGAGAAGGTTCTGATCTTACCTAGAGTTGAGTCAATTTAGAGAGCCAAGCAAAATACAGGGTAGAGGAAGCAGCGAGAAAGGCCCTGGGAGCTCAGTAGGTCCCCAAGCGGGCCATTCCTGCCTGGCACCACAGGAATCCTTTGAGAGTGCATCCAGAGGAGCATGGGGAAAATGCCACAGGGAGAAGGAAATCTCCAGCTGAACTTTGTCACAATTTGAAGCTGGGGAGAAGCCTCCTGGTCAGAACTTAAGAGAGGGCCTGAATCCAGTGTGCAGACTCCACAGGCTGGGGAAGAATGAAGCCCTTTTCTTTCACAGCTGTGAGGCAGGCAGCCTTTGGGGCAAGTTCTCAAGCCCGGCTTGCCCACTGCCTGCAACAGACTTGGGGCTGCTAGGAGGGGCATGGTGGGAGTGAGACCAGCCCTTTGATTTCTGTGGGAGCTAGGTGAGGCCTATGACTGCCAGATTTCCACCACTTGCCTGACAACCTGCATGACTCAGCAGAGGCAGCCATAATCCTCCTAGGTACACAACTCCATTGACCTGAGAACCTCACCTCCATCCCCCACAGCAGCTGCAGCAAGACCCGCCCACGGAGAGTCTGAGCTCAGACATGCCTAGCTCCACCCCCACCTGATGGTCCTTCCCTACTCACCCTGGTAGCTGAAGACAAAGGGCATATAATCTTGGAAGTTCTAGGGCCCTGCCCACCTCTGGTTCCTCTCTACACTACCACAGCTGACGCTCTCCGGAAAGCACAACCTCCCTGGCAGGAGGCCAACCAGCGCAAAAACAGATCATTAAACCACCAAAGCTTAAGAACCCTTACAGAATCCATTTAAGAATACAGAACCTAGAAATAAACGCAAATACAGCCAACTGATCTTTGACAAAGCAAACAAAAACATCAAGTGGGGAAAGGACAACCTTTTCAACAAACGGTGCTGGGGTAATTGGCTAGCCACATGCAGGGGAATGAAACTGGATCCTCATCTCTCACCTTATATGCAAATCAACTCAAGATGGATTAAGGACTTACATCTAAGGCCTGAAACTATAAAAAAATTCTAGAAGATAACATTGCAAAAACCCTTCTAGACATTGGCTTAGGCAAGGACTTCATGACCAAGAACCCAAATGCAAATGCAATAAAAACACAGATAAATAGTTGGGACTTAATTAAACTAAAAAGCTTCTATAGCAAAAGGAACAATCAGCAGAGTAAACAGACAACCCACAGAGTGAAAGAAAATCTTCACAATCTATACATCTGACAAAGAATTAATATTCAGAATCTACAATGAACTCAAATCAGTAAGAAAAAAACAAATGATCCCCTCAAAAAGCGGGCTAAGGATATGAATAGACACTTCTCAAATGAAGATATACAAATGGCCAACAAACATATGATAAACATCACTAATGACCAGGGAAATGCAAATCAAAACCCCAATGAGCTACCACCTTAATCCTGCAAGAATGGCCACAATAAAAAAAATCAAAAAACAGTATATGTTGGCATGGATGTGGTGAACAGGGAACACTTCTACACTGCTGGTGGGAATGTAAACTAGTAAACCACTATGGAAAACAGTATGGAGATTCCTTGAAGAATTAAAAGTAGAACTATCATTTGATCCAACAATCCCACTACTGGGTATCTACCCTGAGGAAAATAAGTCAACGAAAAAGATACTTGCACATGCTCGTTTACAGCAGCACAATTTGCAACTGTAAAATTGTGGAACCAACCCAAAGTGGATAAAGAAACTGTGGTATATTCATACAATGGAATACCACTCATCCATAAAAAGGAATGCATTAACAGCATTTGCAGTGACCTGGACGAGACTGGAGACTACTATTCTAAGTGAAGTAACTCCGGAATGGAAAACCAAACATCAGATGTTCTCACTGATATGTGGGAGCTGAGCTATGAGGACGCAAAGGCATAAGAATGATACAATGGACTTTGGGGACTTGGGGAGAATGGTGTGTGAGGAGGCAAGGGACAAAAGACTACAAATACAGTGCGCTGTATACTGTTCGGGAGATAAGTGCGCCAAAATCTCACAGATCACCACTAAAGTACTTATGTAACCAAATACCACCTATACCTTAATAACTTATGGAAAAATGAAAATAAACAAATGCTGCAGAGAAATACAATAAAAGACCAATGCAGGAATGCCATTCAAATTCAACCAAAAAAAAAAAAAAAAAAAAAAAAAGAGAGCGCATTATTCCCGAAAACCTCCAGTGGTTCCTCAACTACTGCTGCAGGTAGTCTATTTCATCTTTTTATTGAAAAATCAAAATGTAATATGTTTGTTATAAAAATAACAAATATGGTACAGAAGTATACAAAGTTTAAGAAGTATATACAACAAAGATTAAGGGTGCCCTTTTCATCACCTCCAAAACACCACTATTAATAGTTTGGTGCACATTCTTTAAAACATTTTTCATTTCAATGACACACTTATATATACACATAAATATGGGAATGAAATGATACCGAACATGTTGCTTTACAAAGTGCTGTATGATGTAATGTCTCCAGGAGGTTCCCGCATCAGTACATAAAGACAAATCTCATTATTCCTAACTGCTGAATAGCATTCTGTAATTAATATATATATCACAATTTATTTAATCATTTCCTTATTGTTCCTTTCTTTCAGGCTGTTTCCATTACTTAATTTTTTTGCTACTAAAAGCAATGCTTCTATAAACTTTCCTATGCATGTTATCTTTGTGTCCATGTGTAAATATTTCTATAAGACAAACAGCTAGAAGTGGAAATGCTGAGTCAAAAGTTTGTATTTGAAAGCTTGAGAAATGATGCCAGATCTGTCTTCTGAAAAAGCTATTTTTGGCTTCAGATTTAGCATGGAAGGCCAAATACATTTCTGGGTCCGCCACTTTATAAATACTCCCAAATAACAAACAGGACAAGAAATAGGAACACAAACTCCATTTTTGATAAAACTAAGAGATATTTTGGGTTGTAATCCCAACCCATAATATATGAAAGAAAAAGGTGGGTAGAAGAAAAGTAAATTATTTAATGGAAAACAGTCAATCTAAGTACCTCCAAAGGGACAGACAGAAGAGACTCAAGCCCACTAACCTTCAGGAACCAGCAGCACTTCAGGAGGAAAGGATGATATGGGGGATGCAGGAATTATTTGAAAGTTCCTAAGAACAGCTTTAAACCTCCAAAACCCTCACCCTTGGCAATAGGAGATCTACACTCAGGAGAAACTAAATCAGAGAGGCTCTGGGCTCAAGAGATGACTGCAGGGAGAAGAAGACTGGCAAAAGCCACCTTAACCACGTGATCTATGTTAACATTACCAAATAACAAGACATGCTGATATCATGGACCCCTGATGTGAATGTATTGAAAAGGGTACCTCACTTTTGTGGTATTCCTCAAAAAAAAAAAAAAAAAATCTATAACCTCAATGTAATCAGGAAAAAGTATCAGATAAATCCATACTGAGAACACTGTACAAAATACCTCACCAATACTTTTCAAAAGTGTCAAGGGTATGGCAGACAAGTAAAGACTGGAGAACTATTGCCAACCGAAGGAGACTAAATGCAATGTGAGACCCAAAAGACTCAAGGAGAACCCTACACAGCTTTCTTGAGCTTCTTCTCTGCATATTTCTCTTGTCTCCAGTAGCCTGCTGCACAAATTCCACCTACTTTTCCAGACCTAAACTCTGATCCCTGCCTCACTGAGACTGCTGAGCTGTCTGCTACCTTCTGCCTGTTCACAAATGGGGCATCCTATGCTGCAGAGAAGTGGCTCCAGGCAGAAAGCTGAGGGGCAGTTATAGAGCTCATCCCATTTGTTTTCCTTAGTCTTACAGATCATGGTTCTGCATGTTTTCAAATGTCTAAAAATGTGTATTTCATATATTTTGCAGAGAGGGCTAGTCCAGTACTAGCCACTCTCTCATGGCTAGAAGTAAGGTCCAAGTGCTTTTATGATATTATAATAATTATCAGACAAACTTTTTCAAAGAAGTACCACTGTGATTTAAAAAATGCTGTATTTAAAGTATTTCTAAGCTCTGGTCATTGTAAAAAATGTTTATGTATTTTTATATTATCACTTCATTTTCTTTGCAGAAAATAATATTACTATACATTCAATAAATGTTTCTTCAATGACCAAATAAAAACTAACAGAACACTTAAAAACAAAAATGTTAATCTGGGGGATATGGACAATCTTAAAATATAAGCTTACATAGTGTAAATAAACCTTCTGGGGCTGACTTTCTAAACAGAACTTACTTCATTTACATGAAAATAAAGACTTGACTATACAAAACTACACAGCTCTAATTCCTCTGAAACAATCTGAGAGCCAGTAAAAGTAATATTCTTATTAACCAAAAAGACCAGAATGTTTGTGAATATATAATATAAATGCATGTTATGCTACATATTCAAGGCTACATATAACAAGCTATTAAACCTCCAAATAAATCCTAAATTATTTTGTTCTAATTTTTAAAAGTTCTACCCAAGTTATTTGCTTTTTCAAATAAAAGTTACGCATTCAACACTCAGTTTCAGAAGATAAGCTTTCAAGGTTTCTTACCAGTGGCTTTAAATTTATATAAAGTTATTTATTTCCAATTTGACAATTTAGTTGGCTCCTGGTTAGGGCTAATGAAGTCCTTGACGGTTGGTGCCAATGAGGCCCAACTTGCCTTCTGGATTCTTGAACAAAAGGAAAATCGCTCTATGGCTACCAGAAACACTTCTAATCACAGCCAGGCTCCTGGAAGTAAATGTAGAAATGACAAGGCTAAAGGGTATCACCACTTGAAGAGCAAAAATAACAATATGGTGTCCTCTTGTAAGTGGACACCATATTCTTGTAAAAACTCAGTTCACAATTTCTCAACTTTTCCATAGTCCTTTTGTGTCCACCTCTTGTCTTGCCTTATACTTTAACTCTGATTTGCAAACGACGACAAAAAGACTTATTAAAGCACGTGGCACTCCACATAGCATCTACATGGCAATGTCACCACAATATCAGTAGGCCAGATATAAGGTACTTTTTTTGTTTTGAGATGGAGTTTTGCTTTTGTCGCCCAGGCTGGAATGCAAAGGCACAATCTCAGCTCACTGCAGCCTCCGCCTCCTGGGTTTAAGTGACTCTCCTGCCTCAGCCTCCCCAGTAGCTGAAATTAGAGGCACTTACCACCATGCCCTGCTAATTTTTGTATTTTTAAAAAATAGAGACGGGTTTTCACCATGTTGGCCAGGCTGGTCTTGAACTCCTGACCTCAGGTGATCCACCTCGCCCAGCCAAGCTACTTTTATAATTCCTACTGGTGAGTGAATCAAAACTGCTAATGCGTGCTTCTACCATACTGAAATTATCATAAAAAAGTATGTATCAATGTCCAAGTATCTCAGTATTCACCATCAAAATTTCTCTACTGAGTCCTACTCCATGATTCTGATAGAGTTCATTTCCCCCATTGCAAAGAGCTCAAAGAAAGCAATAAAACAACCTTGAGAAGCACAGAAAAATAACAAGAGTCCAATACAACAACTGTTCGTTCAGATTAAAGACATTAAAATGAAACATTTACACTCAATGGGAAACAACAATTATACTAGGCTATTAATCATAGCACTTTATTAAAAATAAAACACTAACAAAATGTGAAAACAGCTGCAGATTATTTGCTCCCGAGAGTAATCTGTCATATAAAGGAGCTACTGAAAACTATGTGGCAGTTACAATGAGTTCAGGCTGTACACAGGTTGCTCCCAATGGGGTCTCTCAACAGACAAGTCATATTTCATGAAGTTCATAAGTGAGAAGTATGAGAAAAGACGTATTTACTCTTCCCTTCCCAAACCAATGAAATTCATCACTTTTTCCAAATTTAAAATAGAATGATAATGAATAAAAGAAAACTAAAGCAGAGGAATAATACTACACATTGGTGACGATTCAGAATTAGCATCCACTTAACCTGTCACAATCTAGTTTATAAACATCTGCTCTCAGGAGACTCAGAGAAAGAAACAGCTACATCCCTACTCCCTATGCCCTATCCCATTATGCTCGACAACTGCTGTCATGAGAGTTAGCATGAAAATCTTAAGGTGTTTTTTTTCTTTTTCTTAAAGACAGGGTCTCACTCTTTTGCCCAGGACAGAGTGCAGTGGTATGATCACAGCTCACTGCAGCCTCAACTTCCTAGGCTCGAGTAATCCTCCCACCTCAGCCTCTTGAGTAGCTGGGACTACAGACAAAAATTAGGTGCCACAATGTCCACCTAATTTTTGTGTTTTTTGTAGAGACAACATTTCACAACATTGCCCAGGCTGGTCTCAAACTCCTGGGCTCAAGTGATCCACCTGCCTCCGCCTCCCAAAGTGCTGGAATTATAGGCATGAGTCAGCACACATAGCTTATCTTAAGATTTTTATAAATTCTGTAAGTTAAAAGGAGAAAGAAGCTTTGGAAAACATTCAGATTTTAGTTTAAAATAAGGAAGAGTTTTTACAAAATAAAGTTCTACTAAACAGTAGAATGGGATGTCTCGTGAGAAAGAACACCCCATCACTAGAAAATGGTAAGGATTACTATAAAGATAGCCACTGTACAGGTAAAATTTTTAATTCTAAAATTCTGTAATTTTCTGAAACAGAACAAAATAGTCTTGCTAATAAATCTCAGGGACTCCCATGTTTGACATGTCACTTACCTGAAATGGCACAAACTTCTTTGCTATGTACTATTTTAAAAAGAACCTTATAATCAATTGCTTTGTAAAATTCTGACATGAATTTTAAGACTTGACAGATAACGCTATTTTCCTTCAAGATTTATGTGACAAAAGCAATGATTTATTTGATGCCTACTTTTAATTTGGGAATCACCTTCCATATTATAATCCATATTATTTAACTTCTAGAAGGAAAAATCAAAATGTTTAGTTAGTATGCAAATGGTTCCCAAATATCCTGAATCTCCTTGAAATTTTCATAAATATTCAGATATCTTTATTGATGTAAGTATAACAAGAAGCCTCTATCTAATTAGTTCTAAAACTATTTGCCATATCCAAGATATTCATAAATATTAATCCCAAAGGCAGGTTTAAAACAAATATGCTCAAGATCCCTTAATCATATTTAAATAAAACCCATGCAAATATTTATAATGAGCCAACAAGGATGCATTTATAAATTAAAGACAGAAGTTAAACTAAATAAATATACTTATAATTACTTATTAATAACATTTATTAAATGGTACATGTTGGGCAATGCTGGGAATTGTAAAGATAAATGACACAAAGGACACTGAGAAAAGACACAAATCCTTTTCTTAGTGATCTCATTGTGTAGTAGGGATGAAACTATGCATCAAATGACTGTATTATGTATAACTCAGAAAGTGCTAGAAAAGAAATAAAATAAATGTAAAATTAAATTTTCTAACTTTTAGTTAAGAGTTTTCTTTCTGCTGCAGTATTGCCTAGAGCACTGCTGCTGAGGTGGCATTTAAAGCTGGGCCTTGAGATACGCAGGATTTGGCCTGGTAGAAAGGAGGTATCTTATGAGCAAATCAACTTGACGGATGAAGTTTAAGGTGAGTGAGGAACTGAGGTTAATTGCTGGGATAGAATCTGGGTTCATATCCTAGCTCCAACAGATATATTAGCTGTGTGCTCCTGTGTAGAGTATTTAATGTTTTTAAGTTTCCATTTTCTTAAATGTATATATAAATAGTGACAACATCTACTTTACTCTGTTGATGGAATGATTAAAAGAAAACGTATTTGAAGGATTTATCATGTTTTCTGGCATAAAGTAAATGCTTAATTAATATTAACTTACCATTATTAATAGTAACAAATCTTTCATTAATTGAAAGTGAATGTGATTGGATTAAGCTGGATTGAGCCATACTTGTCTACCTTTCTTTCCAACCAAAATCTCTTAAAATTACAGAAACAACTACTTGTATAACAAGGATGTCATTGGGTGTGGTGGTGTCCATCTGTAGTCCCACCTACTCAGGAAACTGAGATGGGAGGATTGTTGTTTCAGCCCAAGAGTTCAAGGCTGCAATGAGCTATGATCACTTCACTACACTCTAGCCTGGAAAACAAAGTGAGACCCTGTCTCTTTAAACACACACACACACACACACACACACACACAAAAATGCCATTCTTAAAATGTTGAAGAATTCTTAAATGATAGAAAATTGTTTGGTCAAAAAAAAAAAAAGAATTAGAATAGAGAAAATCTACAGTCAAATCTGGCAGAGGAAAAAACAGTTTTCAAATGAGCAGATAAGCAAGACCAGACACATTCCACAGAGTAAAGGACATGGGAAAATACATGGGTAATAACAAAACAAAAAAAAACTATCCTTGGATAGTCTAAGCCAGAGACGTTTCTTCTTCTGCTCCTGTTGAGCCACATGTTATCCTAGTTTTATTCTTGGGACAAAACCTTAAACCTCCTTCCCCAAAAAGAGTGCTTATGACAAACTTTTATGAATAAACTTGTGATAGGTCAACAACCCATCAACAAGCTAAATAGGGATAATCAAAAGCAAATATGTATGGAAAGCTAAACAATCTAGAATTAACACAATGAAAGAGAGGCATACAACTCAACAAGAGAAATAATAAAGGAGAATTGAAAGCAAGGTCTCAAAGAGATATTTGTACAGATAAACCTGTAGCCATGTTCACTGCAGCATTATTCAGAATATCTGAAATGTGGAAGCAATCCAAATGTCTAATGATGGATGAACACATAATCAAAATGTAGTATATAGATGTAACAAAATATTCAGAATTAGGATGGAAATTCCAATATATGCTACAATAAGGATGTACCTTGATGATATTATGGTAGTAAAATAAGCCAGTCACAAAAAGATAAAGAGCTTTCTGGAGGTGGATGCAGTGACGGCTGCAAAGCAGAATGAAGGCACTTAATGCCAATGAAATCCACACAATGGTTAAAACAGTTAATTTTAGGCTATGTACATTTTACCATACTTTTTTTTTAAATGGGGAAGAATATTAGCAGAAGAAGAAAGTCAGAGAGGAGGAGGTAGAAAACAAAAATAGCTAGAACAAAAGAACCATGAGCATGGGCAATTCTGGTTAAGGTAACTTGTAAAGGGACAAAGGGGCAATTAATTGAAAGCAGGTAACAGATGCTCTTTTTATGCCCCATTCAAGGATGCTCAGCTGCGTTTAAAACAGCTCTTTATTGCAGATTAAAACAATGACTTCCGGCCGGGTACAGTGGCTCACACCTGTAATCCCAGCACTTTGAGAGGCCAAGGCGGGCAAATGACCTGAGGTCAAGAGTTTGAGACCAGCCTGGCCAACATGGTGAAACCCCATCTCTACTAAAAATACAAAAAATTAGCCAGGCATAGTGATGCACGCCTGTAATCCCAGCCATTCAAGAGGCTGAGGCAGGAGAATTGCATGAATCCAGGAGGCGGAGGTTGCAATGAGCCAAGATCGCACCATTGCACTCCAGCCTGGGCAACTAGAGAAAAACTGTCTCCAAAAAAAAAAAAAAAAAAAAAAAAAAAAAAAGAATATTATTTAATTTTTTGAAGATCTTCATGTATTAGTGATTACAGTTTAAACATCCTTTCATTAAAAAGCCACATGACTAAAAGTTACCAAAAAAAAAAAGAAGGGATAATGATACAGCTTGCTATCATTAATCAAAAGAAAGATGGAATACCTTTTTTACATTATTATATTGATATATTAATTAGCTATGTTAATACTAGACAAAGTATACAGATGATCTGAACAGTCATCTGTATCAACTGATCTAATATACATTTATAGAATATTCCATCCAACAATGACAAAACACATATTGTTCTTAGGCTCGCATGGAAATTCACCAAGATAGACAAAATCTGGGACATAAAATATACTTTAACACATTTAAATAAACAGAAATCATACAAAGTATGTTTTCAGACAATCGAATTAAATTAGAAATATGTAATAAAAATATAGCTGGAAAACTCCAAATATTCAGAAATATATATCTAAGTAACTCATGGGCCTAAGAGGGAACTAGATATAAAATCAGAAAATATTTTGAACTTAATGAAAACAAACGAAAGCACAATGTATCAAAATCTGTGGACTGCAACAAAAGCTGTGTTTAGTGGGAAATTTACAGCATCAGTATATTAGAAAAGAGAACACATTTAAAATCTGTAAACTCACATTATACCTTAGGAAACCAGAAAGAAGAGAAAATTAAGCTTAAAGCAAGTAGAAGAAGAGGAATAAAAAAATTAAGAGTAGAAATAAAATTGAAAACAGAAAAACAGAGAAAATAAAATGGAACTAAAAGTTATTTATAAAGATCAACAGACTGATAAACCTGTAGCCAGGCACCAAGGGAAAAAGAAAGAGAAGCAACAAATTACTAATATCAGATATGAAAGAGGGGCCAACACTACTCATTTCATGAGCACTGAAATGACAAGGGAAGGCCAGGCCTAGTGGCTCACGCCTGTAAACTCAAAACTTTGGGAGGCCGAGGCTGGCAGATCACTTGAGCCCAGGAGTTCAAGACCAGTCTCGTCAATATGGCAAAACAGTCTCTACCAAAAATACAAAAATTAGCTGGGCATGGTGACATACACCTGTGGTCCCAGCTACTTGAGGGGCTGAGGCGGGAGGATCACCTGAGCCCAGGAAGTTGAGGCTGCAGTGAGCCCTGATCATGACACTGCACTCCAGCCTGGGTGACAAGAGTGAGACCCTGTCTCAAACAAAACCAAAAAAGATAAGGGAATACTATAAACAATTCTATGCTCACTTGACCACTGAGATGAAAGTGACCAATTTCTTCCCCCTCCTTTTTTTTTTTTGAGATGGGGCTCTCTGTCATCCAGGCTACAGTGCAGTGGTGTAATCTTGGTTCATTGCAATCTCTGCCTCCCAGGCTCAGGTGATCCATCTCAGCCTCCTTAGTAGCTGGGACCACAGATACATGCCACCATGCCTGGCTAATATTTTTATTTTTGGTAGAGACAGGGGTTTGGCATGCTGGCCAGGCTGGTCTCGAACTCCTAAGCTCAGGCGATCTGCCCACCTCAGCCTCCCAAAGTGCTGTAATTATAGGGGTGAGTGACTACTCCTGGCCAACCAATTTCTTAAAAGACACAAATTACAAAAATTCATGCAAGGAGAAAGATAACCTAAATAGCCCTATGTCTATTAAACAATCTTAATAATTAAAGATCTTCAAAAAAAGAACACACTAGGCGTAGATAGCTTCACTGGTGAATTCTACCAAATCCTAAAAGGACAAATAATACCAACGCTCTACAATCTTTTTGAGAAAACAGAAATGGAGACAACATTTCCCAACTCACACTATAAAGCCAGTGCTATGGTCTGAATGACAGTGTCTCTCCTCCAAAATGCATGCTGAAACTTAATCCTCAGAGAGGCAGTATTAAGATGTGTGGCCTTTGGGAGGTGATTAAGTCATGCTCTGCCTCATAAATCAGATTAGCACCCCAATAAAAGGGTTTGAGGTTGATAAGTCCCCCCTTTTGCCATGGAAGACACAGTTTTCCTCCCCAATAGCGGGTGGAGCAATAAGGCACCATCTCAGAAAACAAGGGCTTACAGACTCTTACGAGTGTGGTAAACAGGCTCTTATGAGACACTAAACCTGCTGGCACGCTGATCTTGGACTCCCAACCTCCAGAACTGTGAGAAATAAATTTCCGTCCTTTATAAACCATCCAGTCTAAGGTATTTTGTTATAGCAACACAAACATACCAAGAAAGCCAGCATTATCCTAATACCAAAACCAGATAAAGACATTACCAGAAAACTCAGACCAATCTATCTCATGATCATAGATGTAAAAATCCTTAAGAAAATATTAGCAAATGATTGAATAAATAAAGTAAATGGGGAAGGATGAACAATTCTGTGTAGGGGAATTCCAAATATAGTCTATGCAAATACTTAGCCCACAAAGAGGTAGAGCTTAACTCTCCAATCCTTAAGCGTAGATTGTGTATAACAACTTTTTTCCAAAGTGTAGAGTGTGGAAAGGATTAAAAAAAAAAAAAAAAAAAAAGAGTAACTTTATGGTGGAGAAGTCTGATAAACACTACCTTAGCTATGTGATTACAGGATGACATCTATAGTGATAAGTCATGTTGATAGCATGTGCCCTCAACGTGATGTGATGAGAATAGTATTTTATCTCTGTGGCCTTCCTCTCAAAAAACCAGTCTAATCATAAGAAAATATCAGGCAAATTCTAACTGAGCAATATTTAAAATACCTCACCAGTGCTCCTCAAAACTGGTAAGTTAATCAAAAACAAGGAAAAGTCTGAAAAACTGTCACAGCCAACAAGAATCTAATGAAACATGATGACTAAATGTAATACGGCATCCTAGATAGGATCCTGGGACAGAAAAAAGATAAAAGCTAAGAGCATCTAAATAAAGTATGAACTTTTGTAAATAAAAAATGTATCAATGTTGGTTATTTGTGACAAATTTATCAAATTAAGATGTTAAATACAGGGGGAAATGGTGTAGGATATATGAGAACTCTGTATTACCTCCATAATTTTTTCTATAAATGTAATATAGTCCTAAGGTAAGGTTTCTTAACAATATAGACAGAAAAGCACATTGAACTCAAAAAAAAAAAGAAAAGAAAAATGAAAATTAGTGGTCTAGAAAGTAATTCTAGGAACTTTCCCAGAATGTAACAAAGACAGCAGATGGCATGAAAAGCAAAAATCTAAGAGGAGCTAACAGAGAAGTAGCAACAACAGTAATCAGAGAACATCATAAGATTTTTCTGGACCTAAACAGATACAAGTCTTTAAAGAAACCACTCAACCTGGACAATATGAAACTGGGCGTTTTATTCTTTGAATTCTAAAATTCAAATTAAAAAAATCCTAAAAGTTTTCAGAGAATAAACTAGCCATCTAAAATCAAGAAATGAATGAGAAAATAAATTCCTAACATTATGCTAAAAGATAAGGGCAAATAATATATTTTCAGACATACGAAGTCTTGAAAATTTACTTCTCATATACTCTTTCTGAGAAATTTATCATAAAATACAATCAAGTAAAATAAAGAATGATGAATCCAAGGAAGCAGAAATTGTAGCCCAGAGAATCTAGTTTAGGGCAATGTACAGTATAAGAGAAACAGGGCAGTGAAGGCATGAAGTTCTTTTTAGTTGTTTGGTGGGGGGAAAGGGATCATGATGAATCCTGAGTGCTGCCAGAAAAAAAAAAAGGCTAAATATGTTGAATTTTTAAAGGCAGCCATTTGATAAATAGAAAGAAAAAATTAAGATGGCAGAACTCATAAGGACAGTAAGTATAGTCTACAGTTGATAAACCTAAAACAAAAGGACGTCAAAAGTTTGAAAATGAAAGAATAGAAAAGACATGTCAGTCAATGCTAATAAAAGCATGGCCAGGCGTGGTGGCTCACGCCTGTAATCACAGCACTTAGGGAGGCCGAGGCAGGTGAGTCACTTCTTGAGGTCAGGAGTTCAAGACCACCCTGGCCAACATAGTGAAACCCTGTCTCTACTAAAAATGCAAAAATTAGCTAGGCATGGTGGTGGGTGCCTGTAATCCCAGCTACTCAGGAGGCTGAGGCAGGAGAATTGCTTGAAGCCGGAAGGCAGAGGTTGCAGTGAGCCAAGATTGCGCCACTGCACTCCAGCCTGGGTGACTGTGTGTGACTCGGTAAAAAAAAAAAAAAAAAAAAAAAAAAAGGCAGGTATATTAATGTCAGTATCAGACAAAACAAATTTGAAAGCAACAAGAATTCACTAGGACAACACAAATGTTTCCTGCTGATAAAACAAACACCATGTTTCCTTGATCCTTTTCCACATTTTAATATCTCTGCAATCAGGTTACATCTTTATAATGCATGGTATCTTAGATTTGATGAAATGGAGTAATTGACCAGGAAGATAAGGCATAATTCCTAACACATTAACAACATAGTTTCTGAATATATAAAGCAATAATAGAAATAAAAAAATTGAACAAAGCTGCAATCATAGTTTCTTAGAAATATATATATATTTTTGAGATGGAGTCTCGTTCTGTCACCCAGGCTGGAGTGCAGTGGTGCGATCTCAACTCAATGCAAAGTGCACCTCCGAAGTTCAAGTGATTCCCCTGCCTCAGCCTCCCCAGCAGGTGTGGTGGACTACAGGAATATGTCACCACACCTGGCTAATTTTTGTATTTTTATAGGGACGAGGTTTCACCATGTTGCCCAGGCTTGTCTCAAACTCCTGAGCTCCAGCGATCCACCCACCTTGGCCTCCCAAAGTACTGGGAGTACAGGTATCAGCCACCGTGCCTGGCCTCTTAGAAGTATATTTTCTTCAAAACTGACAGATGAGGTAGACAAAAATTAGGTAAAATTCTAATGAATTTTAAGAACACAATTAAGTTTAATCCAATAGATATGTACAAACCGTAATATGCAGCAAACTTAACACCCAGAGAACTGTCACCAAAAAAACGGACAATGCATGAGATCACAAAAAGATCTTAAATTCCAATGAACGGGAAATGTAGAATCATCTGCTGAAGTAAGAGAATTATAGGCTTGAGGAGGATGAAGGTTTCGAATATTGACATACAGAGAAAAGAGAGGAGGTAGACTAGGAAAACCTAATAGGATTTGCCAGCAGTCTCAGCCTAACTGAAGTTGGTGCTTATGAATTTGGTATGCAGCATCCCTGATGGTGAGAGAATAACATTCTTAAAAAGAGATTATTCAAAACTACTATAATATCTGAAATGTCCATGAGCATGGTTGCTGAATAGCTAGGAGACTGGTTAGGGCCAAAATGCAATGTGAACATAAACTTGCAAAAATAGCCAAGGCTACAATATTTTAAGTATTCAAACAATTTCACTGCAAGGGAATAAATTGCATGTGAATAATCCCATAGACATTCTTCTCTGAGGAACTAAGTCTCAAAGGCAGAGAAGAACTAATCTGATAGGAACACACTACTGTGGAGTTTTATATATGTGTATGTCCTCTGATAAGCAGCCCTTGCAATGAACTGCTGGTTTCAACAAATGACATATATAAACAATTGAAGGAAGTTATAAAATAAAATGAACACAAAATACTCCTCCCATTCTTGTGTGCAAGAGAGATGTTTTAATTTTAAGGAAGTCATCTGACTTTTTCCTGACATCAAAAGCACTCATTAAAAAAGGTGTGACAGATGTTAATGACGCACCTACCACAGCAGTGGGCCCAGAAAAAGATAGCCGCCTCTCCTTTCATCCTAAACCAAATGCTGCCTCCTCAATATGATTCCCACATCCCAGAGGAAAGGAGGAAGACAAAAAGCAGAAAGGTATTTCTGCTCATTAACCATTTAGTCCAATAAAAAAGAAAAACTGACTTTCAATGAGCTTAGTGATTTACATCTAATCAGAACCAATGTTCTAGGCTGTAGTTGAGAGAGAAATAGCATCAGCATCTTTTAAGATGCAGAAGTCCAAATTCAAGCAGTTTTTATTTCCTGAGATTATTTTTAAAAATAGTCCTCAGTCGATATTTTTAACACTATTCTAAAATAAACTACAACTACTCAAATTTGTAAAAAAAAGTGTAAAATGAAGAGGAACTCAAAAAATTAGGAGAAAACCATCACCAAACCAGAATCTAGCTAAAAAGTCTCTTATATTTATTTTATCATTTGGGGTCTATAGTGCTCAGGTACATGCTATATAAGGGGAAACTCAGACAATAATTCTGGTGGTAAATAAAGGTTTTTATGAGAAATTGGCATACAGCTAAAATATCAAGACAATATTACAGCAGTTATGAGGCAGTAGTAACATTTAAAATGTTAATATCAAAGAAATACACTTCTCAAAATGCATATCAAACTATACTATGCTTTTTATTTCTGGTAGTCTCTTAAGCATGCATCAATTGGGAGATATTCTCATTGCCAACAACACTATAACCTAAAATGAAAAACACACAGATCCAACACTGAAACTATATGAAAGCTAGTCTATAAGCAGCCAGATTGTCAGTGATGTCTTTCAGACTCAAATGATATTCTGCCAACTATGACATTATTGTATAATTTAGCATCTTTTAAATATAACTACCAATTAAAAGATATTCAGACATACTATCTTCCTTCTGGTGTTTTAGCAATGCATAATAGATCCTTTCTTTATAACAAAATAATAGAATCAAATTCAAATTCAAGCTTGCTCTCTGATAATTCTAAATTCAACTTTGTGTCCAGAAAGGTCATCTGCAAGACTTTTATTTAACACCAAAAATTATCAATGAGGCATTAAATTAGTATTTGGACCTCACAAGTTCTGGTCTTAAAGTCCATGATCTTTGGCAAAGATGAAATTAATGTTCAACATCAAACAAACTATTCATACTTTAATTGTACGTCTACCTCTTCAAAGCTATCTAAAAACATAGCATTCATTATGGCACAACTCAACATTAATGGAGACAAACTTTCTTAACCCAAGTAGAAGATCATATCCCTAGATTTATACAGAGAATCCCTCTATTTCTAATTAGTGTAAAACTGTTTTCTTCTCTTATCCTAAATATCCAATAAATCATAAATCTTGTGCCATGTTCGTTTGTAGAAACATCTATCCAACATGTAATAAATAGGTATCGTGTATAAGCCTGATATTTGTCCCCTTCAAATCTCACGTTGAAATTTGATCTCCAATTTAGAAGTGCAGTCTAGTGGAGAGTATTTGTGTCATGGGGACAAAACCCTTGTGAATGGCCTGATGCCTTTTTTGCACTGAGTGGGTTCTCACTCGATTAGTTTCCTTGAGAACCAGTTGTTTAAAAGAGCCTGAAACTGCCTCCTCTCTCACCATGTGACATGCCTGCTCCCACTCTGCCTTCCGCCATGATTAAAAAGCTTCCTGAGGCCCTCAATGGAATCAGATGTTGGTGCCATGCTTCTTGTACAGCCTGCAGAACCAGGAGCCAAATAAACCTCTTTTCTTTATAAATTACCCATCCTTAGGTATTCTTTTCTAGCAATGGAAATCAACTATTACAACGCCATTAGGGAGTAAAAGTAAAGTGTCTCTCTCTCTCCATTGCCATAAACTAATCCAAGGCCTTAAACATCACATCTGATTTGGTACAAAATCCTCCTAAATGGTAGGACGGATTCCGTATTTTCCTCTCTGAAGCCACTCAACACATCTCCAATAAATTAATCCTCTTAAAGTGCTACATAACTGAAAATTGCTGGAGTCCTCCAACTGCTCAACAAATTCCAACCTTTGACTTGGTATTAAATAATCTGGTCTATGTACACCTTCCTAGAGATATATTCCTGTACGCGTACTTCTCCCAACACTGGTAAACTGAGATGCTTGCTATTCTCCAAATGCACTTTGAGCCTTCTTACGTATACACCTCTTCCCATCTTCATGTAACCTCACTGCATCTATAATACCACACATCCTTCTAGGCTCGGCTCAATTGCCATGTTCTTCAATAAGCCTCTTTTGCCTGTCAAACCTAGCAGAAATTATTTCTTCCAACTTAGAGTACCACTTTGGCATTCAGCACAGCTTGCATTATAATTATTTAGATTCACAATCCAAAACCTTTACCCTGGCACTGTGTAGAATCTTTCAGATTCAATAAACTGGCACCAATTGCGGTGATTATGGAATATGTTGTTCACAACCAGATCCTACTAAAAGTGAAAGGAGCTACTTTTTGGTAATTACACTGGGAGATTGTCTCAGGCACACTAGATGTATGGTCATTCTAGCAAAATGGTATAGCTAACCAACCTTGTCAGTAAGTAATTACACTTATTTATATTGACTTAAAAGATCGAACTTGAAATTAAAAGAACATAAGCAGAAAAGAGAATGTAAATTTTTGTCTTGAAAACATCAAACTTGTTAAAGTGGTACAATGAATTCTGAAACTGAAAACCAAGGTATCAGTCCTGACTCTGATGCCAGCTAGTTATTTTAAGGCAAGTCACTTAACTGACTCTTTAGCTCAGCTAAAGTAAATACTCAGATCTCTAAGGTCTATTCTAGCTAGACTCTTATGATTTTATATCATCTCTGCTAAGCCTGTATAACAGGATCTCTGCAAGGTAACTGTGAATCTCTATTTACACAGCACATGTACAAAACAAATTAGTTTTTAATATTTTAATAAACTGTACTTAACCACCTCAGCATTTATATGACATTATTCATCTTCTAGGAAAAAAAATGCTATATTGACATTTGCAGACAGTTGCCAAATACTTCTTAAACTATTTTTTCTCCCATGGCATTTTGTTTCAATAAATAAAAACTCAAAACGTTTAAAACTACCTTGAACAAGCTAGAAATCACTAGGTATAGATTTAAATATTCCAAGTTTAATTTCTAATTGATTTTTTTATTTGGCTCTCCAAAAACTTCAAGTGTATTATCTTTCCTTTCCTCCTCATCTTCAGGTTTTTCCAACCCCTTTCCTCAGGTATAACCACCATTGATTGCTGTGTTAACTTGCAAAACTTTCTTACACATACAAGGATATATACATTTATATCCTTCCATTTTCCACAAATGAAATCAGAGTATACATACTTTTCTGCAACTTGTTTTATGAATAATATAACTTGGATATTTTTCCATATATAGATCTTACTCTTTTTAATAGCTTCCTAGTATTTTACTGTATTCAGGTATTTAACTAATTCCTTATTGGTTAATTAGGTTACTTAGAGATTTATGCTGGTCTAACACATGAATCTTTAAATACTTAGTAACTATATCTGTAAGATAAATTATTTTAACTAGAATGGTTTAATGAAAGGGTGTAAGAATTTTAAATTATTCTTAAACTGCATCTCAAAAAAAATTTACATTGTTATCAAGAACTCAAAAATATGTTTCCTCATACTCTAGTCTGACAAGTATAGATCAGTTTAAAAACAATAAAAAGATAAACCTATAAGGACCACCACGTCCATAAGATACTGTTTTATAAAGTCTTTATTTTTTATAAAGAAAAATAGTATTTCACTTCTGCAAATAAAAAGTTTATATGTGAATGTGCGTATATGTATGTGTAAGTGTAAAACACATACACACATAGGCTCCTTCTAATCCTCAGGTCTCAAATATCACCACTTCGGAAAGGCCCTCTCTGTCTACCCTATTTAAAATAACTCCTACTCTACCCCCAGTAATTCTTTATCAGAGCATTATTTTATTTACTTTAAGCAGATAATAAAAGGTATAATTATTAATTTACTTGGTTATTGTCTGTGCAATAAGCACTATGAGGGCAGATAATCATGTCTGCCTGTTAACTGTTTCATCCTTACCACTTAGCACAATGAATACAGAATTGTATTTGCCATATAAAATTTTGCTCAACAAATTATTTACTGAGTGCACAAATATACAGAATGTTTGTTAACGAGGGTTATCTCTAGAAAGTAAGATTAAAGGAAGGGCTAAAAAGTAAATTTACTCTTATTTCAGTCAATTATATATTCTTATTCTTGACAATGAACATGTGTTATGTTTACTTTAAAATATGTTAGTGCAAGTTTGGTTTTAACCAGATCATTACAGATGCCTTGCAATCTGGTCATATAAAGAAGATTCTCTAATTTTGTTAATTTAAATGATCTAACTGACTATTATGTGGATTTCTGCTGTTTTGAAAAAAAATCTTCAAACTTTACTTCATAAAGTTAAGCTTTCATCTTCATTTTTAATCTCCTTTAATGCTGACTACTGAATTCTCATGGATGCTCTGCCTTTGTATGTTCTTTTGAATTATTACTACCCTAAAGTTATAGATTGCTTACAATTTACAAAATGCTTTACAGATATTATTCTATTTGCCCCTCAAAGGTGTGCTGTGCAGAGATGACTGTTTAAAGTTATAGGTAAGAAAACCGAGGCACAGAGAGGTTAATCACTTCATCCACAGTGGGACTGGGACATTAATCCAGTATATCAGACTTTTAGCAAAAGGTTTGCTTCATTATACAAGTTATGACAGTTTACATAAAATTATTAACTGGAAATGCCTCAACCTGTCTGCAAACAATATACCTATTTCAATATTTATACAGAAGAAGCATTCTGAAACACATCTTACATTAAATGCATATGTTTGTGAAACAACTGCATTTAACAGAGTATTTGGAGTGATATGGGACCTAAGAGATCACTGAATTTAATTCCTTTATTTTGTAGAAAATAAAAAAAAAATCACAGAATTACAATATTTAATCCAGTCATTAACAGCAGACATGAATTAGAACCCAAGCAGTGACAGCAGATATATTTTCAGTCTTTAGAAAGTTCCTAGACATGAAATTCATGATTAGGAAGTCAAATTACACCAGTTACCTTGAGTAAAACTTTCCTTAAAGTTATAATTAACCATTACGAAAAAGCAAAATAACTGATTAGAACTTATCCTTTCGTTAACACCAACACCAACTACTGTACATCCTAGTGCTTTGGAATTAAAATATTCCACTAATGAGTAACAATTTCCTGTTATCTAGCCAACTTTTAATCATGCCAGGTCATTAGTCACTTATTCCAGTGCTTCTATTATTCAATACCAACCTCAGATACTATATGGAATTTTTTACAAACACTTCTGTCAAAAAAAAGCAGGGTGGGGGGGGGATGCTCAGTGTATATTCTTATCTACCATGGCCATAATATCCCAGCAGTCATTTAAGGAGCTGTTAAAGTATAAGTTTCCTTTACAAAAAACAAGTTCATATTACTCCCTTTTCATCAATCCTTCTTCCTTTACTAGAACTAAAATGTACCAATTATCAGACTTGGTATGAAAGGACAGAAAAAGAAAAGCATATTTCTGTGTTTTTACATTCCAGTCTCACATGATAATTTTGGAATCTATTTTTAAATTCAACTGACAGGAAGAAAGGCCAATAAAAAGTTAATGAACAAAAAATACAGACATTTTATCTGAATTCCTACTACTCTTAATCAACCAGCAATAATTTAAATAATAATAATAAATAATCTATCTGCCAATGTTTTAAAAATATAATTCAATAAATAATTACAAAAAAAAGGATTTTAGCATAAAATGACAGGCAATGTTAATCTGAAACTGCAGCAAATAAAAATAATGCTGTTTTATGATCAGTTAAATATTTTTAAAAGACACAAGATTTTCTAAAATCAAGAGTTGCTGTTACCGAAAATGTATAAAAGTAAAGTTAAATATTAAAAGTTGTATTTTAAATGTTTTGATTAAGAAAAGCATGCTGGGAACAGATGTCAAATTCTACTTCACAATTTGCTCAGAAATTCTGTTTTCCAGTGATAAATGCACAAATGTTTTATATAGTTTAACTGTAATTATTACATTTTATTAAATGTTCAAAGCTGATAATTAACCTAATAGTCATGTTAAGGATACCACAGGCCTACTATGGATGCTCCAAAGCAGCTTCTCGCAGTCAAGCACTAGCCAGCTAGCTGACGGCCAGTATATACAGCCATCTGCTTCCGGTGGGAATCAGGAAACTCTCCCTACAGAAATAAGACTATGAAAGATTCATAGTCAAATACTTTCAACATTATTTTAAAAGAAGGTTTGTGAAGATAAGCACCATCACAAGAGATTTATTTCCTTTTTCAATAACTATCAGAAGCACACAACTCACAGAAGAGCAAAGGTAGACTACAGCGGATTCTTGAACAACACAGTTTTGAACTGCATGGTTCCATTTACACGGTGATTTTTATTTTCAACCAAATGCAACTGAAAATATAGTATTTGTGGGATGTAAAACCTGACTATACAGACAGCCTAGTTTTCATGTACTCAGTTCTTAGAGAGCTGACTACAGTACTTCAGTATGCACAGATCTGGGCATATGTGGGAGTCCTGGAACCAATCTTCCATGTATACCAGAGAATAACTGTATTTCTAAACATATGACAAATATTCCACTTCACAGTCAAAGATATAAAATTCAATGAATAGGAAGTCATTTTTGCCTAATAACAAAGTTTATTTTTGCATGGGTAGGTGGGTGGTCTTGCTCTGTTGCCTAAGCTGGAGTGCAGTGGTGCAATAATAGCTCACTGAGGCCTCGACCTCTCAGGCTCAAGCAATCCTCCCACCTCAGCCTCCTTAGTAGCTGGGACCAAAGGTGTGTGCCACCACACCTGACCAATGTTTTTTGTTTTTTTACTTTTTTGTGAGGATGAGGTCTCATTATGTTGCCCAGGCTGGTCTTAAACTTTTGGGTTCAAGTGATCCTCCTGCCTCAGCCTCCTGAAATGCTGGGATTATAGGGGTGAGCCACTGCACCCAGCCTAAATTTTGCATTTTTAAATGAACATCACTTTTTAATAGCTGGGTAAGGTGTAATTAGGTTTGCATCCTTTCTTCACTTTTAGTAAAAATGTAAACTGTTACATCATTTACTAAAACCATTTTGACAATTACATAAATTACTGACTTAAACCATTAATTGTTCTTTTAGGAATTTTTCCTAATGAAAGAATCAGAGATTTGGACAAAGACTACTAATACGAGCATTAGTAATTAAAAAGGAAAAATAGGGATAAAGAAAGGAAGAACAGGAAATGACTTAGATGTCCCAAAATAGAGGAAGTAGTTAAAATAATTATAATACAACCTTATGATGGAAAAGTTTTTTGGCCATTATAAACCATGCCTTTGAACCCTTTTAATGATATCAGGAAGATCTCAGGATATAACAACAAGTAGAAAAACAAGATACAAAAGAATATATACCAAATAATCTGAATTTAATTTTAAAAAATATATATACACATTTAGACACTTCCATACCAAAATGTTAACACTTGTTATCTTTGGGCAGTGATATTTTCTCAGTGTTCTAAAATAACTATGTATTACTTTTATATAATTAGCAAAGTCTTTTTTTTTAAATACTAAACTCACCTTTTAATCAGTGGTAAAATTTAGAAAAGGCACCAGATACAACATTGACGACTTTCTGCCAAAAACATCAGAGACAGAGAGTCTACAAAGAATTCCTTTCACAAGAGAATTGGGTTGTCTTGCGAGAAGTAAATACAGCAAATTCTGATATACCTCACTGATACATCTTGATTTGGTAGCAGAAAGGCAGGTGCTTGGACAGCCTGAAGGAGAAATGATGAAAACTGGCCCATCTTGAGCCTCTTTCCATTTGTGTTCATTAGCATTGTGAATTTCCAAGAGTGGAATATAATGTTTATATAGCAGTCCCCAAATCTGCTGGACTGTGGAACAAAAACAAACTTTTTGTTTGTTTGCTTTTTAGTAGACCCATTAATACATCTTGAAGGGCACAGTTTGGGAAACACTGATGTAGGGATATTCAAGAGATGATGGACTAGATTGAGATTGGCAAACTGTGGCCCACAGGCCAAATCCAATACACTTCCTGCTTTTGTATATAAAGTTTTATGGGAACACAGCCACATGTATTTGTTACAGATTGTCTGTATTCTGTCTGTGGTGGTTTTCACACTTATAATAGCAGAGGTGAGTGGTGTAAACAGAGACCTAATGTCAGGTAAAGCCTAAAGTATCTATTCTTTGGCCCTTTACAGAAAGTTTGCCAACCACTGGACTACATGATACATATCTTTCAGCCCTGGTAGTTTGTGATTCTAAGTTATTTCTCATCAGTGGATGTCTGTTTCACTTAAAATTTTTTAAATAAAAAAAGGGGAGGGAGTGGGAGGAAAAAGACAAACAGGGACCAGGAGGGTGAAGAATAAAAGGATAAGTGAAGAAAGTCAGACTTGGTATATGAATAATGAGGAAATGTGCCCTAGTGTCTCCAATGAGGAACTGTTAAAGGGAGAACTACAAACTACAGATAATTTACTAATATATCTCTGTGATCAGTATCTGAGCTTAACTAGAAAAATTATGAAGTGAATTACTGAAAAAGGAAATAAATATTTTGTGATAGTCCTTATCTTCATGAGTCTTATTTTAAAATAATATTGAAAGTATTTGAGTATCTTTGACACAAAGTATTATTGTGTACTATAAGAATCTTACAATAGTTTATTTTCAATTCTACCCTATGCATCGGACTATACTGCATATAACATTATCATACTTTAAAATTTTATATGTTATCAACTATTTTTGTGTTAGACCACAGTCAGCATATTAGGACCTGCTACCTGTTTTTGTCGACAAAGTTTCACAGGAGCAGCCAAGGTTGTTTGATCTATAGGGTGGCTTTTGTGATAAAAAGGTGGAGTTAAGTAGCTGTGACAGAGACTGACCCTTTAAGCCTAAAACATTTACCATTTGGTCCTTTACAGAAGAATGTTGTTGCATATTACCCTATTGCTGCCTGCCCTATTCCCCTCACCTCCCCATCATTGGCACCCATTTGCTTTTAAAATCCACTTTATCTAGAATCATGTAAGACAAATATATTCTGATATAAGTATTTAATTCATGGTGCCTTGCATAATGGCCAAAGGCACATGAGTTTGTGAAGGTGGAAATAAACTACTTAGAGAGTTAAAAAAAAAAAAAAAAACTTTTGCGGGCCCCTGTTTCGACAGTCAATTATCTCCTAAAGTAATTAAACAATTAAAAATATATTTTTAATATTTACTTTAAAAAAGAAAACACTCTAGCCCACTTTGCTTTTGTCCTTTCACATTTTTTGTAGCATAGGTATGTTAGCAACAAATTCTCAGCTTCCGTTCTGAAAAGGTCCTTATTTCACTTTAATTTTTGAAGGATATTTTTGCTGGGTATAGTTTTGGTTGCCTTTTTTTTAAGGACTTAAGAAATACTGCTCTGTGCTCATTTGGGCAGCACATACAGTAATACTAAACTTGGAACAATAGAGTGAAGAGTAGTATGGCCCCTTAATTAAAAAAAACAACTAAAAAATATTTCTCACTGTCTTCTGGCTCACATTATTTCTGGCAAAAAGTCTGCTGTAATTCTTATCTTTGTTCTTCTATATGTAATGTATCTTTTTTTCTTTTTAAATTTCTGACTGCCTTCAAGATTTTTCATGTTTGGTTTCTAGAAGTTTGACTATGATGTATACAGGCATATTTTCTTCTTCTTATCATCATCATAGTATTTAGCTTACTTGGGGATTGTCTGAGCTTCTTTTTGGATGTGTGATTTGATCTCTTTCATTTTTAAAAATTCTTGGCCATTATCTATTCAAACATTTGTTTTTCCCTGTCCTTGTTCTATTTTGCTGTGAGACTCCCATTTACTTATAATTTACTTATGTTACAGCCTCTGATACTGTCCCATCGTAGATGCTCTGTTCTGTGAATGGTGTTCCATTGTATGGATGCATCACACTTTGTTTATCCATTCAGATACTGAAGGATATTTTGCTTGCTTCCACGTTTTGGCAATAATTAGTAAAATTCTTATAAGCATTTGTGTGTAAGTTTTGTGTGAACATAAATTTTCAGCTCATCTGGGTAAATATCAAGGAGCACAATTGCTAAATCTTATGATAAAAATGTTTAATTTTGTAAGAAACTGCCGAACTGTCTTCGAAAATGGCTGCACCATTTTGCATTCCCAGCAACAATGAATGAGTTCCTGTTGCTCTACATCCTTGTGAGTTTGGTGGTGGTGTCGGTGTTTTGGATCTTTGCTATCCTAATAAGTGTATAATGGTATCTCTTTTTTTAGAGAAGTTTTAGATTCATTGCAAAATTGAGCATAAGGTACCAAAATTTCCTCTGCCCTACACATGCATAGTTTCTCCTATTATCAACACTTGAGCGGTACATTGATTACAATTGAATAATCTGCATTGAGACATCATTACTACCCAAAGTCCATAGTTATATTAGTGTTCACGTATCTTCCATTACAGTATCATACAGAGTAGTTTCACTGCCATAAAACTCTGTGCTCTGCTTATTGATTGCACTCTCCTCCTAAACCCTGGCAACCACAAATCTTTTTACTAATTCTACAGTTTTGCCTTTTCTAGAATGTCATGTAGTTGGAATCACACCATCTTTAGCCCTTTCAAACTGGCTTCTTTCACTTGGTAATTTGCATTTATAATTTCTCCAAGGGCATTATGGTTTGACAGCTCATTTCTTTTTTTTTTTTTTTTGAGACAGAGTCTCACTCTGTTGCCCAAGCTAGAGTACAATGGTACAAACTTGGCTCACTGCAACCTCTGCTTCCTGGGTTCAAGTGATTCTCATCCCTCAGCCTCCTGAGTAGCTGGGATTACAGGTGTGGACCACCACAGCTGGCTAATTTTTGTATTTTTAGAAGATCTAGGGTTTTGCCATGTTGGCCAAGCTGATCTTGAACTCCTGCGCTCAAATGATCTACCCACCTCAACCTCCCAAAGTGCTGGGATTATAGGCGTGAGCCACTGCACCCAGCCTGGTAGCTCATTTCTTTTGGTAATGAGTAATATTTCACTGTCTAGATGTACACCAATTTATCTTTTCACCTACTGAAGGACATCTTCGTAACTAGGAATAAAGATGCTACAAACACATCTGCATGCACGTTTTGTGTGGACATAACTTTTCAACTAATTCATGCAAATACCAGGGAGTAAAATTGCTGGATCAGATGTTAAGACTGTTTATGAGTTCTTGGTTTAACTCATCTCGTAGTCTGTAGGAGTGCGCCTCAAGTAATTTTAAAAGTAAAAGTATATATGAAACCCCGTCTCCATTAAAAATACAAAAATTAGCCAGGTGTGGTGGCACGCACCTGTAATCCCAGCTACTCGGGAGGCTGAGGCAAAACAATCACTGAACCTGGGAGGCAGAGGCTGCAGCAAGTCAAGACTGTGACACTGCACTACAGCCTGGGTGACAACAGTGAAACAACATCCCTAAATAAATAAAGTATATAAAGAATGAAATGTGAATGGCATATTTTGTAAGAATATCTTTCTCTTGCATAGAAGTCACAAACTCTGAAATTCTATTAACTGCTTTCTCTCTCAACAATGGATGGGCTTTTTAAAGTCTATTAATTTTTACATGAATGCTGAACATGCTATGTAGGACAGCAGTTATTATTTACACCTGAAAAATGGGATGCCTATTTTTTTGTCAAGCCATTAGTGTGAAAGAGGTTAATCTAGTCAGGAATTGAGCTTGGAATGGATTTTATTATTATAGTTACTTTAAATATACCATAGGTTTCAAATTCCTCTACTGGGAGACTACAATTGTCCTGTGAGCTTAGAAGCCAAAGGGTTTTTCTCTCTCTCTGTTGTTTTCTTTCCTCTGAGTTTTCAACCACTCCTGCATACCAATACCACAGCATATCCCTCTATGCTCTTGACCTTTCCCAAACAGCAGAAAGCTTTTGTTAGTTGCTGTGAGATCATGGTTGGGGCAGCTAGAATTCTCCATTGTTCTGGTCCAGCCTCAGTCTTAAGTGGGCCCTGTGGCTCTTCTTCCTATGGCAGCCAAAATCTACTTTGTATTTGTGCTGATCTTAAGTGGAAGTTTTCTACTCTTCCCCTAGTAGTAAAAGACCTCTCCTTGGTATTGTTGTAGAATCCTGAGGCCCCAAATGATTTCTGCACCTTTCAGAAGTAAAAGGTTTTCTCTTCTACCCTTTCCCAAGCATTAGTGGGTCTTTGCCTGCATCCTGGGGACAGGGGGGTTCTTCCCCTAAGAAGCACAGGAGTTTGACTTCTAATCTCCCTTCAGAAATGTATGAAATAAGAAAGTTTTCTGCTCCTCCCCCACTGGTTTAAGGCTTAAAGGGGAAGGGTCTGAGTAAATGGGAAGGCCTCTGTCCTGTTTCCCAGGCACAAAGGCCTCTCTGCAACTGCAGATCATCACCTCCTTCATCTCTAACCACAGAGATGGCTTTCTGTAGTCTCCTGCTTTTGCCTCCTCTTAACTGGGAGTACTCTGTGGAGCCACAAGGAAAAGTGTTTGCAAGAAAGCGTAAACTCCCTTTGTGTATGGGGCCCCCGGACATTCCAAACTAGCCCATTGATGGCCTTGTGGTTAAAGGCCTTTTAGTTAAAACTCTAGGAGTTTTCCTCTCACTCACTTTTACAGTAGCCATCTCTTTCTCTTGTGTTCTGCCAAAAGTGAAACAATACACACAATCTATGCCTTTGGGGGGGTTGCGTGGGGAGGGTTGTCCTTTTTGGAATTTAGGTTATTTGATTGCTGATATGGTTCAGCTGTGTCCCCACCCAAATCTCATCTTGAATTGCAGCTCCCATAATTCCTACGTGTTGTAGAAGAGACAACCGAATCATGAGGGTGGTTTCCCCCATACTGTTCTCATGGTAGTGAATAAGTCTCACAATATCTGATGATTTTATGAGGGGTTTCCCCTTTCACTTGACTCCCATTCTCTCTTGCCTGCTGCCATGTAACATGTGCCTTTTGACTTCCACAATGATTATGAGGCCTCCCCAGCCATGCAGAACTATGAGTCCATTAAACCTCTTTTTTTTTTTTATAAATTATCCAGTCTTGGGTATGTCTCCATCAGCAGTGTGAAAATGGACTAATACAGTTGTTTTGCATGCTGAGCTAGCTCAAGAGAACTTACAATGTTGTGGATTACTAAGCTCTTTCTTGTGGTGAAAGTGGGATTTTCTTTACACACCTCTTTATATCCTGAACAGAAGTGGAAATCTCCTTCCGTTTTGATCTGTCTTCCTTTTCTATTTTGTGAAGGTGTCACCATTCTCCTAGTGATAAGGTTTGGCTGTGTCCCCACCCAAATCTTATCCTGAATTTTAACTCCCACAATTCCCATGCATCACTGGAGGAACCCAGTGGGAGGTGATTGAATTATGGGGGTGGGTCTTTCCTATGCTGTTTTCGTGATAGTGAATGAGTCTCACGAGATCTGACAGTTTGGAAAATGGGAGTTTCCCTGCACAAGCTCTCTCTTTCCCTGCTGCCATCCGTATAAAGTGTGACTTGCTCCTCCATGCCTTCCACCATGATTGTGAGACCTCCCCAGCCATGTGGAACTGTAAGTCCCAAACCTCTTTCTTTTGTAAATTGCCCAGTTTCAGGCATGTCTTTATCAGCAGCATGAAAACAGACTAATACACCTAGTTTTCCAGAACTTGGGTAAACCCTGGAAGTATCTCTGACTTCTCTGTAACAATGTATGATGTTCAAACAGTTGATAAAGTCTCAATCAGATAAATCACTAACACCTCTGATATAGTTTGGATATCTGTCCCTGCCCAAATCTCATGTGAAAATGTAATCCCCAGTATTGGAGATGGAGCCTGGTGGGAGGTGTTTGGGTCATGGGGGAAGATCCCTCATGGCTTGGTGCTGTCCTTGAGATAGCGAGTTCTCACAAGATCTGGTTGTTCAAAACTGTGTAGCACCCCTCACCTCACTCTCTTGATCCTGGTCCTGCCATGTGAAATGCCTGCTTCCTGCTTGTCTTGCACCATGGTTGGAAGCCTCCTGAGGGCTTCCCAGAAGCCAAGCAGATGCCAGCACAGCCTGCAGAATTGTGAACCAATTACACCTCTTTTATTTCTTCATAGCAGTGCAAGAACAGACTAACACAATCTCTTTAGTAGGATCCTTTTCCACTGATTTCTCTAGCATAAGTATTTTTCATCTCACAATGGCCTCTTCTAACAATATTCCTTCAACCAGCTTGCATTCTGTCTTCTCCTCATTAAACCTGATTTCATCATCACACACATTACACATGGCAGTGTTTTGATTTGTTTATAATCATGCAATCTGATCCTATTCTGCAGTTAAAGGCTACCTTACTACAGAAACAGGTCTTCCATTTCCATACTGATCCAGATTTTCCTTTGAATTAACATCTAGAAACCTTATAATTCAAGGCCTATTACAAAGGGGACATCTTGCATGAAAAAATTCCCTGATCACACAGACAGAATTCCTCTCTTCTGAACTGTATGCTGCTTTATTTGTGCTATAAAAATAACACTAATCTGGACTGCTATTCAAGTTTTATACATCTCTTGCATCGCTTATTATATTATAAACTCCAAAAAAGCAGAGATCAGATCTAATAAATTGCTGTATTCCTTCTTTTAGCTTTCCCATATAAATATTTATCTTGCAAATTGAAAGAAAACAGCAAAATAGAAAACAGATTTAATAATCTCCTTCTCATAATCTATGCATTTTTCATGCATGCCCAATAATGTCACTAAAAAATTTCATCAGCTCCTAAAACACTATTCGCAAAAAGAGAGAAGCAAACACACTATGACTACAATGTTTATACTACCCAAATAGTTTCAGAGGAAAGCCCAATTACGATTAGTTTAGGGACATCCTAGCATACTTAGCCATTTCTACTGTTACAGTTAGATTTGTAACAGTAATCTCAAACACAAATATACTGAAGTGCCTTTGCTTAGTTCCACGTAAATAAATATACCCTAAATAGCCATGAGGTTTACTAAGAAAAGTCACTGCCACAAGTAAAAAGAAATAAGCCTATCTACCTCACTAATTCTGCTAGTGCCTTATTTGGTCATTGTACTCAGGCATTTCACCAAGATGGAAAAATGGCACGCTTCTCCTAAAATCATTTCCAATAAACAAGGAAGGGTATAATCACTGACAAACATAAGGAGGAAAAAAAAGCAGTTCTAATATTTTATGCTTTTCTGTGACGGCACTCTCAAGTATATTTTTCAAAAAATAGCATATAAAAATCCTATATATATGCCATATTAGTGAAAAGCCACAGTAGTGCCATCCTTGCCAATTAGCTTCCCTGGCAAAACTATCATCATCAGAGAAATCTTCCTGGAGCCACACCAGTACCTGACTGTATTTGACTGGGATAAAAGATCCAGTGTCTAAAGTGGCATCTTTTTCATGTATTCTTGAGAAATTCTCAAAATGAAAAATGCTTTAGTTGCTAAAACAAATAAATAATGCACCTAAAAGTACCCTTATCAATTCAATATAGAACTGTTATCCAATAATTCAACTTTTAGTAATTTAGTGTAAGGAAATAATCACATAAAAAGTTCAATACATTATTGTTTATAATTAAAAAAAACAGGTGCCAATCTAAATGTTAACCAATATAAAATCAGTTATATAAAACAAAATACATATATACTATTCAACAATAAACAATACTGATGCAGATCAACTGCTGACCTAGAAAGATGTACACAGCATGCTGTTGCAAGAAAACAGGAAATTATAAAACCATACACAGTACCCCCAGGTGGCAGGATTTGGAGTGTGTGCCAGTTATCAATTTATTGCCTCTCGGCTCCAAAGTCACATTTCATTGCCTATGCTGCAAAAACAGAGCCACGTTCTTTATATACTTTTCCTTTGCCAGCTGGGACATGTATTAAACTTTATCAATAGAAGGCAATGGAGATACAGTACGGAATAAAGGAGTTTCCTTCCTCGTTCTAGTGTACTACCATGGCAGGCTCCTATAGCCAAGCCAGCAGCTTCCCCTAACACCTGATCCATTGGATAGTTTCGCAGCAGAATGCCTCTGGTGAGACACTTCACTGTGAGATTTCCCTAACTCTCAAGAAAGGTGATTTTGAGCAAGTTTAGACAGCAAAGCACCACATCAACTTCTCTGCCATCCAGTAAACCATGGTTATACCCTCTCCATCAGGGTCTGGATCTCAGCCTTAAAAAGAGGGGCCTCTTCCTGAGGGCTCTATCTCAGACCTAGGGGCTGTAGTTGCTCCTGATAGTTGCCAGGTTTATATTGTCTAGCATTCTCTTTACTTCTTACTAGTCAAACCTTTGTTACTCCAATCCCAATATCAATGCTAATTCCTTATATTAAACCTCTGCTCAAATTATAGTGTGGGTTCTCCAATTTGAGATATAGGATGGATTTTTTTTCTTTATACTTTTCATTGTTACCTGATTTTTGTTTGTTTGTTTGTTTTGAGATGGAGTCTCACTCTGTCGCCCAGACTGGAGCGCAGTGGTGGGATCTCAGCTCATTGCAACCTCTGCCTCCCAGGTTCAAGAGATTCTCCTGCCTCAGCCTCCCAAGTAGCCAGGACTACAGGTATGCGCCACCACACCCAGCTAATTTTCGTATTTTTAGTAGAGATGGGGTTTCACCATGTTGGCCAGGCTGGTCTCGATCTCTTGACCTTGTGATCTGCCCACCTCAGCCTCCCGTTATCTGAATTTTTAAATAATAAATTTGGTTTTTTGGTGGTAATCAGAAAAGGTAATTTAATTGCATTCTGGAAAAACTAAAAATTTCAATGCAAAATAAATATTAAGCTTTTCTAAGAAATGTGGAATTGATAAACTAGTGCCTATAATTTTAACTTACGTTTGATATAGTAGTCAGGGTTTTATGAACACTGATTATTTTGTACCAACAGCCCAGAATTGTCACTTATATGTAAGCAGAAAACAATGAGCTCTGCTTCCAAAGTTATTTAGTTTTCTCGTTGTTTGAATGTTATTTTTTGTAAGTGTGTTAATAAAAGTGTAAAGAATTGGGGAAAAAAAGGAGTTTTTTGTATAGGACAAAAATATATTTGTGAGATTAAGATGACTAAATTCTAAAAGAAACCTTAATTTATTAAGACTCTATAATATTTAATTTTTCTTTTCTTAGTAAAAATTGCTTTTCAACATTATCCAAAATTGTGTTTCTAGGTAATTCTATCTAATAGAAATGATTTAGACTGCTATTCTTTTTCTCTTAGTTATGCCACATGTTGGCCTTTACTAAAGGGTTATCAATCATGAGGTATTCGGACTGACGGGTACTCGTTCATCAAGCACATGGCCTCTAGCATCTGACTATTTCAGCCCCTCTTACCATGTTCAAGGATTATCAGTTGGGCTCCAGCTTGTGCATTTCCAACATCATTTTCAGCAATGCACTGATAGAACCCTTCATCTGATTTCACCAGACCCAAAACTTGAAGATTATGTTCCTTCTGAAGAAGAAAGACATAAATAAAATTTCATGATTTAACTGATAAATACTGGATCAAAATCTCAAAAACATGCTCTTTTTGGGGAGAAAAAAACAAGTTAAGTTTTAATGATGAAATTATTAAATATTAGCCACCTAAGTACCTGTTGACTCAATTTCATACTAAAGCATTGGCAAGGTACCAATTTAACTGAATAGAAATTAACAATGAAGAACTTAATTCATAGAAAGTCATACTTCCACTGTTTACAAACTTATACTTTTGCTTGGAAAAACATCTGGCATGCAATACCATCTGACCATAGTTAAAGTCCAATTTGTGAATTCAAGTTATTATTTTTCCTAAGATTATCTGTAATATCAATAGTTCTAACAGACTAGACTACAATAAATTAAATGAAGCCATGTGAGCTTTCTATAAACGAAAAAGTACTACATGAATATCAACTACTATTATTGGGCCAGGAGCAGTGGCTCACACCTGTAATCCCAGCACTTTGGGAGGCCGAGGCAGGAGGATTACTTGAGCCCAGGAGTTCAAGACCAGCCTGAGCAACACAGTGAGACCCCATCTCTACAAAAAATACAAAATTATCTGCTCATAGTAGTGCGTGCCTGTAGTTCCAGCTACTCAGGTTGGCAGGAGGATCACTTAAGCCCAGGAGTTTGAGGCTGCAGTGAGCTATGATCACACCACTATACTCCAGCCAGAGTGAGACCCTGTCTTAAAAAAAAATAAAAATAACTATCGTTATTGTATAATAAATATGATTTTAGAATTTTTTAAAGTTTCCAAATACTGATTTTAAAAGGATATTTTAACTATAACAGATTGCTTTTTAAAGTTAAATACTTGTGAATTACCTTTTGTAACAAGAGATCATGCATTCCAAAAATAGAAAATATATTTCTAAGAATGAATTACTTGTAATGAATTACTTGTAATTTGTAATGAGATATTGTCTTTGGTAACTATAGTTACCATTTTTATGAATGTCATGTATAGATCTCAAGGTATGTCATTAATCTTTATTACTAAAGCTGGATAATTCTATTACTAAAACGTTAGATAATGATGATAATATTAGTATATAACATCTACTAAGCATTTACTATATATAACATATAGTAAAAAGCAATTATGGTTGAGTATTCTTAAATATATTTGACACTTTTTAAATGAATTTTAAAAAAAAGAATCTTTGTAACTATTGCTACAACAACTGTCTGACTTATTTTGAAGGGTCTGGGCAGCATCAGTATATGATTTCTGGTTAAGTTTTGTATAGTCAGTTGCATTCTTACATATTGTTTTCCAAAAGGATCATTTCTGCTCCTTGAACAGAGAGCTGTGAAGACAACTGGGGACACACATACACGCACACCTGTGTGTGCTAATCATTAGCCAGAAAATGGTGACAGCTGTGTTTAAGAGTGGCAGTGTTCAAGTAAGAGTCTAGACTCTAGGCTTAGGTAAGCCACTGACTTGCTATGTGATCTTACATAAGCTACCAAAATATTTCTGGGCTCAGCTTTTTCTGGGCATCAGCCAATGGAGATATTATATTCTATGTGCATTTTTCTATGTCATCTGTAGTATGTAAGCTAGTATATATACGATAACTGATCTCTTGGTAACTACATTTAAAAACATCTAAAGGTTACAGAAACAAACATACTTCTTTGAAAAATACTTACTACAATCTTAAAGTAATCACTTGGGATAACCATATCCCCATTTTTGACCCACTTCACAGTTGGAGTTGGTTTTCCAGTCACTTCACATTCAAATATAATATCCATAGATTCGTGAGCATATATATTAGTAGGTTGCTTCAGGAATTCAGGTTGAGCTTTAAAATAAAAAGGAAATTAAGACATTAATTAAAACAAAAATAGATAGCTATTCGTACTTCAACCAATTTTTAAAATCATAAAATCCACAGGATTTTTACTCATTTGAAGCTTTCACATATTTGTTCAAAAGCACAAAACAAATATATAATAAAAATACATGTTAGGAATAGAATAGCTTTAAAAATGATATGCTGGTACAACTGTTTTAAAGATAATTTCTGAGTTTCCTTATTTGGAACTATTTACTAACTTGACTATATATTGAAGAAATTAATGTCTAAAAATAAATATTAAAGACTACTTCCCTAAGACTTACACAATTTTCTAAGAGGTATAATTAAAATTCAAAGAGTTGATAAAACTTTCCTTTCAATCAGCTTGAAGAATAAGAACAAAAAGTAAAAGAAATGTCATATTAGAGTCCTTCAACAGCTGTAACATCCCTCATGATATGCAATGGTTTTACAGGGTGACGGGGAAGGGATAAGATTATTTGAAGAAGTCTGAATATTCCAGTAGCTCCCTTTCCACATGCCCCACAGTTGTAAATTGCTGACGTACAAATAATAGATCATAATATTTTTAATTAGAAGGGTTGAAGAAGATCATCTAGTCCAACATCCTACCTAATGATGTAATTTCCTATATGACATCCTTGACAAAGGGTCTCAATAATCCGTGTTTGAAAAGTGTGAATGACAGGAACTCCCTACATCACAAAGCCGCAGGCTCCACTGCAGGCTAGTTCTACGAAATAACAACAACAATGGCAATGGCAGCAACTTTATTTACACTTGACCTAAAATCTGCCTAGCCTGCTGGGATTCTGATTGAAATTGTGTTGAATTTGTGGCAACTTGACATCTTAAAAACATTGTCTTCTTTTCTTTTCCCTGAACACAGGTTTCTCTCTCCATTTAAGTCTAATTTCTTTCATAAATGTTTTACAGATTTCAGTAAGCAAATCGCGTTCATACTTTGTTAGATAAATACCTAGGCATTTCAAATATTTTTGATGGTATTCTAAGTGGTACTTTAATTTCCAGTTGTTCTCTTCTAGTATGTAGGAATGAAATTGATGTATGTGTATTAACCTTTTATCCCGTGGCCATCCTGAATGTTCTCATTAGTTGTATCAGCTTATGTAAATATAGTTTTGGGATTATCTACATAGACAATCATGCTTGTCTATGAGTAGAGACAGTTTTATTTAATGCTTTCTAATCTCCCTTTCCTTTTTTAAAAAGGAATTTTTTTGGCCTATTGCACTGTCTAGAGCAGGCCCTAGAAAGAAATACAAACTAGCTATATAACTTAGGTAAAGAGAGAACAATAGTACAGAGAGGAGGTAGAACCCCAGGCAAGCAGAACCTCCCCCAAGGAAGGAAAGAATGTATAATCTTAAGAAACAAGATACATTCACAGTGATGGAAGAACCAGAAAACATATATCTGTACAACATGAAATCAGGAAAATCTATAAATAGCGAATTTGACTATCCTCCTATCCAATGAAAAGCCATTTATATTTATTCTTTTGTAAATTATCTATATAAATATGCTGCCATTTTTCCAATTAGAGTGTTTACAATTTTCTTATCTATATATAAGAGCTTTTCACATGAGAGTTATTATTTCAAGGCTCTCAGCTCCAAATCTGTCCTTCTTTGCAGTAGTGGATGTGGACCTTCATCAGCTGGTGCTTTGTTAACAGCACAGGCGAAACCATACATCAAAGCAGAGTGATGGGCTTAATTTTCAGGTTGGAGGATGCTCTTCTTTTTGCCCCTATGGTGAGGCTGATTGTTCGAGATCCAGTAATGATAATCCTCCTGTAAGTTTCTCTAGCTTACTCCAACATGTGGCTTTCTGTGCACTAGCTCTGATACACTGCATCCCACTGGAGAGAGTCCTCCACACCAGCTCCAACTCATGTCATCCCAGTGGGCAACTTTCTGCTTATCATCTGTCCAGCCCACAGCACCCCAGCAGGTGCTTTCTGCACACAAGCTCTGTGGCCTCCCAGCAGGGGACTTCCTGTGCCCCAGCTTTGGTCCATAGCTATGTTCTTTGACAGCAGCTACACTTTCTCCAATAAGGTCCAAACAAGAGTCTTCTTGATTCCTGGATTCTCTCCCTCAGCTCAAGAGGTAGTCATAGCTAATCCCTATACTTATTATTTTTGTATTCTTTAGTGTTCTTTTTGCTCATTTTGGTAAGTAGATTTTAATAGTTAACAATTCTTTTTTTTTTTTTTTTTTTTGCAATGGAGTCTCACTCTGTTGCCCAGGCTGGAGTGCAATGGCGCGATCTCAGTTCACTGCAATCTCCGTCTCCCAGGTTCAAGCGATTCTTGTGTCTTATCCTCCCAAGTAGCTGGGATTACAGGCGCCCACAACCATGCCTGGCTAATTTTTGTATTTTTAGTAGAGATGGGGTTTCACCATGTTGGCCAGGCTGGTCTCAAATTCCCAACCTCAGGTGATCCACCCGCCTCGGCCTCCAAAGTGCTGGGATTACAGGTGTGAGCCACCGCAACCAGCCATTAATAATTCTTTATATTAAATTTTCTCTGTTCAAATGCCTAGTGTAGTTTCTGGCTCCTAACTGAGCCCCTAACTAATACAGTAAGCAATGAATCCCTTGTCTTCCTGCTGCCAATATTTGTTTCCTCTATTGTCCTGAACGTAAGGTACTTATTGTAACAAAGTTTTATGTTTTCACATGGTAAAATTTATAAGTCCTCTCCATTTTAGCATCTGTATTTCACTATTTTTACTCCAAAAGCTTTCCCTCCTTCAGTACTGTAACAACATTCACTTATATTTTCTTCTAGTATTTCTACGAAACAATCTAGACTTACTAAGTATGCAGCTTTACATTTTTCTAAGTGGCAGAATCAGTCATCCCCGAAAGAATGACTGATTTGAAATATTTAATACTAAAATCTATGTATTCTTAGGGGTTTATTTCAGGACACTAATTGGTTTCATCCATCTGTCTATTCCTGGGCCAGAATCATAAAATTATTATAACTAGGCAATATGTTATAGTATATGGTGGAACAAATATTCTTCCTTTATTTCCTCAAAATTTTTCTAACATGTTTTAGTGTTCTACCCCCTAGATAAATTTAGACTCATCTTATGTTAAGTTTGTCTGTTCCTTCTCAAAGCAAAGAGACAAACAAGAACTTGGAGTTTTCATATGAGCTGCAATCAATTTTAGATGCAGGAAAACTGAACATGCTTGCAATTGTGAGTCTTTCTATTTAGAACAAGGTTACTTAACCTTACTTGTGTTAAATAAAACTTATGGGAGGCTACTAATGTGGACTGAGCTTCTACTCTAAAGATCAACCAAACAGAGTGAACCAAAATGAAGTCACTCGTGCTAAAATTCCACATCGCCAAACTGAACCTAAGTTATTTATCTTTCCTTCTCAGAAATTAGGAGTGTGTGTGTGTCAAATCCCCAAATGGGCCAGTTTTAGCTAACATAAGAAAGTCCCCTCTGCTCTGATCCTTACAATGAAAGTAATACGAAGCAACTGATGTTAACCAATCCACTTTCAGCATGTCATTTCTTTGTTCGCTTCAAGCTACCCTGCAAAAACTAACTGTTCTACCTGCCCAGTGTAGTGCTTATCTGTCCTTTAGATGAGATGCTGCCTGACTCATGAATTACAATTAAAAGTCATTATATCATTTAACTAAATTTGTAAAAATTTTGTCTTCTGACTCCTGGATATTCTTTGATAATGATTTATTGTAAAGTAGTTGTAAAAGCTAGGAGTCAAGAGACATAAAGTTGAGTTCTGGTTCTACCACTGGACATTTTGCTAAATACAGGTATCAAACCCCTGGGTTACTAAATAAGGAATTCAACTAGACTATTCCTAAGTACATTAAGATCTTTAGCCAATGATTTATAACTTTAATATATATCTTTGATGTGTGACAACATATCAAAGCTAACATTCATAAGCGCTTTCCACTTATAACCATTTAGTTCCCACACGATCCTATTATTTAGCTATATTACTTCCATTTTATAGACAAGGACACTAACACACAGAGAAGCTAAGTAACTCGATAGCATAAGGCTTAGTCAGTGACAGATCTGAATTTTGAACCTAGGCAGTCTGACCTCAAAATCTATATTCTTTTAAAAAACTTTTTATTTAAGAGAACAGAATAAATCCCATGTACCCATTATGTTGATTCAATAATTGTCAAGTCATGATCAATACTGATTCATCTGTGCCTTAATCCATTCCATTCCCAACTTCTATCATATGCACAATTATTTTGAAAGCAAACTCCAGGCATTACATTATTTCATATATAAATATTTGAGTACCTCTATAAGCCAAGAACTCTCATTTCTAAACATAACCATGATACCAACATTAGGCTAGTATCTAAAATAATTTCTTGGTGGGGCGCAGTGGCTCATGCCTATAATCCTGGCACTTTGGGAGGCCAAGGCAGGCGAATAACCTGAGGTTGAGAGTTCAAGACCAGCCTGGACAACTTGGCTAAACCCCATCTCTATTAAAAATACAAAAATTAGCCGGGCATGGTGGTGCATGTCTGTAGTCCCAGCTACTAGGGAGGCTGAGGCAGGAGAATTGCTTGAACCTGAGAGGTGGAGGTTGCAGTGAGCCAGTTTTGCACTAGTGCACTCCAGCCTGGTTGACAGAGCAACACTCAAAATAATTTCTTAATATCACCTATTACCCAGTCAGTATTCATATTTCACTACTTGGCCAATGTTCTCACTCTATCGCCCAGACTGGAGTGCAGTGGTGTGATCATGGCTCACTACAGCCTCAACCTCCCAGACTGAAGTGATCCTCCTGCCTCAGCCTCTCAAGTGGCTGAGACCACAGGAATGCACGACCATACCCAGCTAATTTTTTGGCTTTTTGTACAGAGAAGGTCTGACTATGTTGCCCAGGCTAATCTCAAACTCCTGAGCTCAAGCAATCCTCTTGCCTTAGCCTCTCAAAGTGCTAGGTTTATAGGCATGAGTCACTGCGCCTGGCCTTTATGTTCTTAAAAATGATCTGCTTTATTCAAATTGGGCAAACAAGGTGCATTCACTGGTGCTGTTTCTTAAGATTTTTTTTTATCTACAGATTCCTCTTTATCTTTTGTTTGAAATGTGTTTAAGAAACCAAGTCATTTGTAACATAAGGTTTCCCTGCTATTTGTCTTTTGCTGGCATTGCCACAGTGGTATTTAACATGTTCTTTCTGAAAGCTCACAAATGTAGAAACTTGATTGGACTCAGGCTAATTTTTTTTTTCCCCTGAGACTACTTCAAAGGCAGTTCCATGTGCATCCATCTGGAGGTCCATCATGCGTGTCTATCTCTCTTTTGGTGATGTTGAGGAAGGAGACCCCCTCCTCCTGAGCTTCTAAGGCCATTTCCCCTTTAGACTTCTTCATTGCATCTCAAAAGGAGAAGTTAAAAGTCAGCCAGAGGAGGAACCAGTTGGTGCCTCTGGTCAGGTCTAAAGGATCAAACCCCCTACTGCTAACCACAGCCCTATCAATAGATCTCAGACATGGTATGGAGGAATTTTCCCTGGAAGGCACTGTTCTTGCTCAACTGCTCAGACTCCCACCTAGTCACGCCCCCCACGCTCTCGACCCTCTCATATGTGCACCTCTCAGACTGTAAGCCTTTAAAAGAGGACAGGATTTTCTAGTCAGGGAGCTCGATTGTTGAGGCATCTATGCCTCAGCAGCTCCCAGCCGAATACAATTACCACTTCCTTCCCTGTTCAGTGTTGGAGAGGTTTGCGGCCCTCTTGCTTCAATGTTAACAGACTTTGGTTATCACTACTTATCAGGAGTTGTAAATATTAATACTCTTATTCTATCACTCATTCTATGAAGAGAAACATGCCTTATATTACTTAATATTGTATTCTCTCAATTATTAGGATAACCCCACAATTATTTGGTTATCCTACAGTTCTTTGAAAAAGCACAGAATAAATGCTTGATTTTTTTTCCCTTCACATATATCTTCAAAACAGTGAGCTGGTTTTCTAATAACTCCCACAAAGGTGATTGCTGAAGATTTTTCTTTAAGTATTAAGTGCCCTTAGTTTAAGATATATTTGGTTTGTTTCAATTCACTGAAGGTGTTACTATTCTTCTGATTCTTAAACTATCCCGTATTTGACCAATGGAGGAAGCCTAACACAGTGAAACCTGAGTCCTTTCTGACATGACTTCAGTTTACGGTCACTGCTCTTAGGCCCTTTTTGCGGCCAAAGTCAGCAATTATGTATTTTTAAAATATAAACTTCATCATGATTTCCTACTGATATTTCCAATTAAGTCCAAGACTATAGGTTTTAGTTGAATCTTAATTTTACATCTGTATCTTTTTCTCATGCCAAAATTCTCTGTTCTCAATGACACTAAAATTACTCATTTGCTTTATCCTATACCCATAGTCTCAGAATAAATATTTGTACCAACAATATGATAACAGAAAGCAATTGAAGATTTTTTGCAGTTATTTGTGTCCTTAGAGTAAATCCCACTAGGTACATTATAGTCCAATTGCAATTTTAAATTTATATGGAACTGTAACTTAGAATTGTAACTTTCTGTGTGGCTGTGTTACCAACTGGATATACCTTTAGAGCCACTTGTTTCATTTTACTTTCCATTTTCAGGAACTACTTTGTAAAATTTTAAATCTACAAAGACAAGATATATTCAAACAAATCTACCTTCTAATCCTGTTTCTCTCATCCTATTTCCTCCTTTACCCTATTGGTAACCATTTAAAATTTTTTATTATGGTTTATTATTCCATTATGAAAATTATAAGCACAGACTCACACCACACCCACAATTTGTCCCCGCTCCTCTTGTTTAGATTACATATGATAGCATACTATTTTTTTTCTACCTTCAAAGCCTATACTCTTAACTACTGCGATATCATGTTTCCAAAGAATTAACATATTCCTTGAGTCTAAAGAACTGAAAGAACTGAGGCTCCACCTAAGGCAGAATAAGTAATTACTCTGGAAAACAGCAAAATCCTCTTCCAAAAGAAAAAAAATGAGTAATTTCGGTATGCATTTTTAGTAAACAGACTTTCACAGACTATTAGAAAAAAATCATCATAAGCAATGTTCAATTAATCATTACTTTCCTTTTCATGAATTATAAAATAATGCCCTTAAAATGTTCTCCGGATTTTAACTACTCTGTAGATAGTATTCACACTAATTAAACACAATGTAAGAGCAGATGTTTGTGGTTGGGAAGTTAAATTGATAACCAGAGAACAAATGAGTCAATTACCATACGAAAATAAGTGTTGTAATAGAAGATTACGCATTTTGTTAGCAAAGAGATAATTAAGCTTCAAATCCTCTTTGACAGCTCCCTATCCCTTCAAATGCCATCATCATTTCAAGAATAATTTTAATTGTAAATGTACAAGTAGAATTTAATACTAAAACATATTATACTTGCAAAATTCTTTTACTAGAAACATCACTTAATTCCATCACTGTTACATAATGCTGAAAATTGCCACTTAATTCAAACATAAAACAATATAGGGCCAACACCAATGTTTCAAGGTTACTTTATTATGCTGCGATTTGGAAGACAACGGTTTTCATTTACATTAACTCTGAATTGTTGGAAGTTTCTATTGTTTCATTTTAAAGGTTTATGCATTGAAATTCTTACTCTGTAAGCAGAGAAAGAAATCAATTTTGTCCATTTTATGTTAAACTGCTTATTTTCTGTAACTCACAAATTTACATCTACATCCTTAAAAAAACAAAAACAAAAACTCCAACAAATAAAAACCAAGCATTTAACAGTCTGAAACCCCTTCAGGGATTTTGTCTGACAGTCTAATCACAAGTCTGCCATTGGTACTGACTCAACTAACAAAGCAAGAATATATTTGAATTCTGACATTTCTTGAGAAAGTTCCCATTCCAATGAAGGTGAGCAGGTTTCTCCTCAACCTCCAGGAGAAATAGGTGATATCGTAACTGTGAAGTAATATTATAACAATGTTGCCACTCAACTATGAAATTATATTTCTCTTCTTTCATCTCAACTCTGCCCCTAGTCTCACTGCTTTTCCCTTACCTTAAACTTCAATTTGGCTCATCCATCTGACCCTAATGAAAAGTATTTCTCAGCCAGCACAGTGGCTCATGCCTGTAATCCTAGCACTTTGGGAGGCCAAGTTGGGTGGATCACTGGAGGTGAGGAGTTTGAGACCAACCTGGCCAACATGGTGAGACCCAGTACCTACTAAAAATATCAAAATTAGCCAGATGTTGCGGTGCATGCCTAGAATCCCAGCTACTCGGGAGGCTGAGGCAGGAGAATCAACTAGGAGGCAGAAGTTGCAGTGAGCTGAACCTGCATCACTACATTCACAGCCTAGGCAACAGATGGAGATTCCATCTCAAAAAAAAAAAAAAAAAAAAAGTATATCCTTAAAGAAGTGTTTCCTGACACACAGACCCTCAGTTTTCCCTGTATCTAGCCCTTGACTGCCCTATTTACTACTGAAATTCCAGTGGAATAAACCACAATAGGTGCTCAATGTATATTAGATTTTTTTTTCAAGGACTCTCAAGTTTCTTAAGGATTCAATGTTTTGTATCATTCTTTCTCCTAAATCCACTCTTCAGTGTCCAATTTTCTACATGAGTTTTAATTTTTGCTTTTACATGTTTATGATGATGTAAAATTTTAATAAACATGAAATTTCGGCACCAACATTTGTGCTCATGCTTACATGTTAGCTCTGGGATCACAGGATTTAATTCTAATGCAATGGTCCTTAAACTTGGGATCTTAGGGTCTAAAGCTCTTAAATTTGAAAAACTGCACTCTGTATTTTGAAAAATTCACAAAAATCTTTATTAAATATAGGCTCCACTTCTTTAACAAGGTTAAACATACTAATCTTTGCTTGATGTCTCAATATTGTATGTACATACAACATCTAACTTATCCATTCATTCATGTTGGAAGGAAATGCTCACTCTCCAGTGCTGCCAAGAAGAATTAGCACTTAGACTAAGTTTTCTCAGCAAAGCGATTTTACTTTCCGCAGAAAGGGCACCACTTACCAGCAGTGTTGCCACGAAAGTGCAATGAACAAAGGAAAGGCAAATATATTTATCCTTTATGCAGCTGGCTCCCTATTGCTGTGTCCTGCATCCATCGGCTGGAGCCGGGCCTCACAGTCTAAACTAAACCTGATTGGCTAATACCTTAAAACTTGACTAAATAGGGAAGGGACGAAAAGAACAAAGAAAAGAAGAAGTTAGTTATAAAAGACTTGACCTACCCAAAATAAGGAAAGATATATGTTACAAGGTAAGACATGCCTGGGCCTGTCTGGGTATGTGTGCTAAGAAGCAAATAGAGTCAGGCTTTTTAATGCTAGAGAGCAAGGAGATAGAATATGCTTTGTTTAAGGAAGAACTTTGCTATATCCTTCAATTCATCATCGTACACTTGAGTTGTTTCCATGTTTCAGCTATTGTGAATAATGCTGCTATGAATATGGATGTATAAATATATTTTTAAGACCCTATTTTCAATTCTTTTGAACATGTACCTGAGACAGAGCAGGAATCCCAAAAGGGTCTATGGGCCTCCCCAACCCCCAGCATGGAAATAAAAGAAAATCTTGAGTTCCTTCAAGAGAAGTTCCAGGCCCCTAGCTGACCCTGAAAAGCAAATGAGCAATTTGATAAGCAAGAGGGTAATACTAGCTTAAAACAACAGCCAAGGAAGTCAGAGTCATGGGATGTTTGGTTCCATATAGAAACTAAAGTAACATCTTAACCTATGTCCCCGAGTTGTTTTTCAGAAAACCTGGACCCCACCAAATGGATCTGTTGGCATGTAGACCTCAGATAAGGGGGAACTGAGGACTGAACATCTTTGTCCTAAAGTTCTTCCTGAGGGACCTGGGGGAAGTCACACTCATGAGCCAGAGCGAATATTCTTTTCTGCTGACCCCCAAATTTTAAAACAAAGCTTCTCTTCCTTAAGCAACTGCAAATCTGAAAATCTTTCAATCTACCTATGACCAGTAAACCCCACTTCAAGATTTCCCACCTTTTTAAGTCAACCCAATGTATAATCCCCATGTATTACCTTATGATTTTGCCTATAACTTCTACTTTCCTGAAATTTCCCCCTGCCTTTATAAACCCTTGCTCACAAGCAATTGAAGAGTTCGGGTCTCAAGCATGAGCTACCCGATTCTCCTTGCTTGGTGTCCTGCAATAAATGCCTCCATTTCTCTTGCTGCAATCCCAATGTTAGTGTTCAGCTTTGCTGCACTGGGTGGGCAGACCAAAGTTCAGTTTGGTAACACGCCCAGAAGAGGAACTGGTGGTTCAAATGGTGGTTCTAGTTTTTCATTTTTTTATTTTTTATTTTTTTATTTTTTGAAAGAAAGAAAAAGAGAAAAGAAGAAAGAAAGAGTGAAAGAAAGAAAAAAAAAAGAATGAAAGAGAGAAAGAAAGAGGAAGAGAAAGAGGGAGAGAGAACGGGATTCTTGTTCTATTGCCCAGGCTAGAATGCAGTCTAAAAATGGGTATTAAA
>CAUYLG010038814.1:0-81483 GCA_963573385.1 Cacajao melanocephalus
TTTTTTCTTGTAAAACTGTTTTAGTTCTTTGTAGATTCTGGATATTAGCCCTTTGTCAGATGGGTAGATTGCAAAAATTTTTTCCCATTCTGTTGGTTGCTGGTTCACTCTAATGATTGTTTCTTTTGCTGTGCTGAAGCTCTGGAGTTTAATTAGATCCCATTTGTCTATTTTGGCTTTTGTTGCCATTGCTTTTGTGTTTTAGTCATGAAGTCCTTGCCTATGCTTATGTTCTGTATGGTTTTGCCTAGGTTTTCTTCTACGCTTTTTATGGTATTAGGTCTTATGTTTAAGTCTTTAATCCATCTGGAGTTAATTTTAGTGTAAGGTGTCAGGAAGGGGTCCAGTTTCTGCTTTCTGCACATGGCTAGCCGGTTTTCCCAACACCATTTATTAAACAGGGAATCATTTCCCAATTGCTTGTTTTTGTCAGGTCTGTCAAAGATCAGATGGTTGTAGATGTGTAGCATTGCCTCCGAGTCCTCTGTTCTGTTCCATTGGTCTATATCTCTGTTTTGGTACCAGTACAATGCTGTTTTGATTACTGTAGCTTTGTAGTTTACTTTGAGGTCAGGTAGTTTGATGCCTCCAGCTTTGTTCTTTTTGCTTAGGATTGTCTTGGCTATGCAGGTTCTTTTTTGGTTCCATATGAAGTTTAAGGTGTTTTTTTCCAGTTCTGTGAAGAGGGTTATTGGTAGCTTGATGGGAATAGCATTGAATCTATAAATTACTTCGGGCAGTATGGCCATTTTCACAATATTCATTATTCCTAACCATGAGCACGGAATGTTTTTCCATCTGTTTGTGTCCTCTCTTATTTCCTTGCTACTGCATTTTTTACAAATTGAAGATTTGTTGCAACCCTGCACCAAGCAAGTCTGTAAGCACCCCTTTTCTAACCACACCTGCTCACTTTGTCTCTGTGTCATAATTTAGTAATTCTCACAATATTTCAAACTTGTTCATTATCATTATATCTGTTATGGTGATTTGTGATCAGTGATCTTTGATTTTACTATTATTTTGGGGGGAGGTACCAGGAACCATTCCCATATAAGATGGTAACTTAATTAATGGATCAATGTTGTATGTGTTCTGACTGCTCCATGAACCAGCTGTCCCCTAGTCTCTCTCCCTCTCCTCAAGCCTCTCTATTCCCTCAGACACAGCAATATTGATTCTGACCCTCATGGATTACTTTGATGGGTTCGAGACTTCAGTGGAGGAAGTCACTGCAGGTGTGGTGGAAATAGCAAGAGAACTAGAATTAGATGTGGAGCCTAAAGGTGTGACTGAATTGCTGCAATCTCATGGTAAAGTCTGAATAGATGAAGAATTGAAGAAAGGAAGTGGTTTCTTAAGATGGAATCTACTTCTGGTGAAGATATTGTGAACATTGTTGCAACAACAAAGGATTTAGAATATTCCATGAACTTAGTTGATAAAACAGTGGCAGGAGTTGAGAGGATTGACTTCAATATTAAAAGAAATTCCACTGTATGTAAAATGCTATCAAACAGCATCATATAATACAGAGAAATCTTTCATGAAAGGAAGAGTGAATCAACACAGCAAACTGCATGGTTGTCTTATTTTTAGAAATTGCCAGCTGGGCACAGTGGCTCATGCCTGTAATCCCAGCAAATTGGGAGGCTAAATAGGGAGGATCACTTGAGGCTGGAAGTTTGAGACAAGTCTAGGCAACATAGCAAGACTGTGTCTTTACAAAAATAAGCCAGGCATGGTGGTGTGCCCCTATATTCCTAGCTACTGGGGAGACTGAGGCAGAGGATTGCTTGAGCCCAGTAAGTCAAGGTTGCAGTGAACTATGATCGTACCACTGCACTCCAGCCTAGGTGACAGAATGAAACCCTGACTCTTAAAAAAAAAGATGAAATTACTGCTGTCACTCAACCTTCAAGAAACACCACCGTAAGCAGTCAGTAGCCATCAGTGTCAAGACAAGACCACACCACACCCTCTACCAGCAAAAAGATTACAACTCACTGAAGGATCAGATGATTGTTAGCATTTTTTAGCCAAAAAGCATTTTTAAATTAAGGTATGTACATTGTTTTTTAGACATAATGTTATTACATTGTGCTATTTTTTAGACATACTGCTATGTCTGAAATTTCTAGACATTATATTTAAACATAATGCTATTGCATATTGCTATTGCACACTTATTAGACTATGTAACTTTTCTATGCATGAAGGTACCAAAAAATTTGTGTGACTCACTTCTTGGCAATATTCACTTTATTACAGTGGTCTGAATCAAACCCATAGTATTTCTGAGGTATGCCTATAGTTAGCATGTGGGCATGTTTTCTACCACTAATGTATTTTAATTCTCTGAAATCAGCATCTACCTCTAGTGAACTTACATTTAAACTCAGTGCCCTAAGTATGATGGATACTCAAATATTTTTGGTTGAAGCACATAGTACCCTGGATTTTCAGAGTACAGTTGTATCAGTCCATTTTCAAGTTGCTGATAAAGACATACCGGAGACTGGGTAATTTATAAGGAAAAAAGAGGTTTAATGGACTCACAGTTCCAGATGGCTGGGGAGGCCTCACAATCATGGTGGAAGGTGAAAGGTACATCTTACCTGGCAGCAGATAAGAAAGAGAATGAGAACCAAGAGAAAGGGGTTTCCCCTTATAAAACCATCAGATCTTGTGAGACTTACTCAGTACCACGATAACAGTATGGGGGAAACTGCCCCCATGATTCAGTTATCTCCCACCGGGTCCCTCCTATAACACATGGGAATTACGGGAGCTACAGTTCAAGATGAGATTTGTATGAGGACACAGTTAAACCATATCAATAGTATTCCAAAATGAAGGAGAGTGAGAGCTGTTTGGATTAAAAAATAATAAGCCAGATGTAATATAGACACTGAGTAGGGACTGCTCACACATGGAGAACTCTCTAAAGATGCAAGTAAGTGATTACTTGAGTAAATCCCAGAATCCTGAAATTTCATTCTGCAAATATGGAGAAGTTAGGTAAAAAACCAACCAACCGAGGTGGAGAAAAGCTAGGTTATGTGGAGCATCTGTGGAACACAGAGCTGGGTGTCTGCCAAGGTTCTCTATTACCCTTGCAGGTGTGTTCCTGTTCTCACCACTGTACTCTGGGCAAGGTTGCCTAAAATAGGCTTCACTTCATTTTTGTTCAGTCACTCCTGATTTACTTCCTTCTGTAGACTTGGAAAGGTTATGGCCAAATTATGTTCTCCATGTTAAATCTCTGTTACTCTTGATGAAAATAATCCAAACTGAGGGTTCCTGCTCAAACTCTCCACCTGACTCTTTGATGTCCACTGTTCCCTAAAGAAATGTGAAGTTGGCTTCTGCAGCTGCACTTCTGGATTTGTTCCATTCTCAGAATAGGCCCAAGAAGGATGTTTCTATAGCTTGGTACTTATTCTTAGCTCTTAGAATATTTTCTTAATTGCTTCCCTCCACATCCTCCCAGCATTTGTGAGCTATGATTGCACTGGGCTTTGTTGCTGGCATTTGTACATTGTTGTTTTTCCATTTTTTCCCCAAATATAATGTAATCTCACTATTAAGTATGGGGTCTATGCCATGAGTCCATCTGTGTTGTAATGTGGCTCTCTGTGTACTTCTTTCATAACTATACAAATACTTTTTCTTCTAACCCAGATCACGTATACTCTAGAACCTCCCTATTGAAAGTGAGATCCACAAACCAGCAGCATAGGCATAACCTGGGAACTAATTAGAAATGCAGGATCTCAGGCTCTATTCCAGACCTACTGCATTACAATCTGAAATTTAACAAGATCCCCAGGTGATTTATGTGCATATTACAATTTGAAATAGTTTTTGAAGCTAGTTGTACAGTAGTCATATGGGGAACTTTAAAAAAATATATCAAAGTTGGGTCTCACTCCTAGGGATTCTAATTTAATTGATTTGAGGCAGGGCCCTAATATGGATATTATTTTCAAGTTTTATGTTTGCTAAGTTCCACATTTATTTCATTTCACAGCTGAAACACGTTTCCCTAGAATAAGCACTATTAGGTGAAATTTGTGCCCTTTTAGCTGTATTTGTTGTATATTCTGTGTTAGACTAGAAGATCCTCAAGGGCCACTTGCAGATTTACTATGTTTTGTGTATCCTCCAAATCATCCTTGGTATGGTGTTAAGCATATAATGGTTGTTCGATGACATTTTCATGGTTGATGGGGTACTAAAGCAGGAGGGAGATGACTAGCATTTATGTCCTGGCCCTGTAAGCCATGACCTCTTTTAGCCTGAGCAGATCACTGAAACCTCTCGGAAGTCAATGTTTTTGTTCAGCCAAATGTGAGTGACTTCTAACTCTAGTAGTTATTAAGTCATTCATTCACATAATAAATGTGTATGAACATCTTTTCTGTTCCACGTACTGTTCTAGGCACTGAGGATATAGTGGTTAACAACCAAGACCAAAAAAAAAAAAGCCTTTGTCCTCATAGAACTTATAGTGGGAGATATAAATAACAAACAAACAAATAAATAATAATATGAAGCAGAATAGAAGCATAGGTAGTAATAAGTGCCAGGAAGAAAAATAGAGCACAGTTAACTGTTGGAGCATGGTTAATTGTTAGGTGACAGTGGGAAGAGTTTATTTAGCTGGGTTATCAGAGAAGACCTTTCTGAAGATGGGACATTTGAGCAGAGACTTGAATGGCATAAAAGGCAAGTTAGGCAAGGATCTTGGGGTGAGAAAGATCTTTCTAAACAGAGAGCCTCCAAGAATAAAAGTCCTGCATCATAGACAAGCTAACGATGGTCAAGGGCTAGACAAAGAGCAAGGGTAGTTGTAGTTGCATTCTTTGTGGATGTCCCTATTCTATGACTTAAAGGATCCAGTAGATGTATTTAAGTCTTAAAACTATCAAAGCTTTAGAGCATTTATGGGAAACATAAATCACCTGTAGGTATAAATATCCAGTATTTGGGACAGCACAAAAGTAACAGAAAGCCAGAGTGTCATCATCATTGGCTCAACTTCTCTACTTTTCAATATAGTAATATTTTACTTTAGTACCAGCAGGATTGTGACACCAAACACATACAGAGATAATATTTACTGGTCTTGGCAGTGCCTTGAGTTCAGCAGATTTACTCCTGCTCTCTTGTGTGATTTAAAGGTCCATTTAGGCACTCTCCTACTTCTGTCTCTTCCCTTTTGAGTGAACTGCTCAGAAAACAAGTATCAGTACAAAGAGCCAGCCCTCTGGGCATGGTGTCCTGGGTGTTGGGGCATGGCTCTGAGACTCTGGTTCCAGCCAAGGGGCTGAGTGGCATTAATTTTGTTGCTTTTCTGCTTCTTGACCCATTTTGTTTTAGATATCGTGGTTTTATTTCTACAGTTCAGCTGCCAAAGTCCATCTAAGGTACATAGGCTTGTGTCCTAATTATAGCAATCTTAACTGCAAAATTTTGAAGTTAGAATATCAGCCCTCAAAAGAAACAATACTCCATGATGATGACTGGTGGTGATGATGATGATGATGATGATTACGAGTAATGTATCCACAATGGGTCTCCTCTTTTTCACATGTCATTTGACTCTGGCAGTGCACATTAAATATTCATAATATAACAGCATTAACTTACACAAATAAATTTAATTCCATGTCATTTCTCTTGTAATTACCTTATATGTGTTACCAAATTTGATCCCCCTTCTGCATTAGGCACTGTCTTCATTACAGGAACTGAGTCACATAGACATTAGGCAACTTGTCCAAAGTTATACACTTAACCAGGCCTCAAACCCTAGAATTTCTGGTTCCAAGGCTTGAGTTCATAGTCATATTACATGCCCTCCTGAGAAACGCCCACTTATTTTACAAAATTCGACTCAAGAATACACTCTCAATGAAACTTTTTCTTATCTACCCCTCATTAGGTATAAACACTATGACAAAGACTATATTATCATTTTCAGTTCTTATTCTATGTCAAGCTCTGTGCTTAGTGCTGTTGCTTGTGTAACCCTTATAATGTTAGGCTGCCTCCTGGCCATGCAATAAAATGGTTTTATTCAAAGTCCTATACTGTAAAATTAAATTGTATTTGTCTTTATTGCATCATTTTTAAAAACTCCAGAAAGGTAATAGCATTCATAACACAGAGCAATACTTCTGATAATCTTTTTCTCCCTCTGTCCTCATCCTCTCACATCTTTTCAGACTGCAAGCAATGCATGAGAGCTGTATCCAGTCCCGCTTCTTCCAAACTCTAAAAATCTTTCCTCAAAACTCACTCCAGGTTTGATTTTCTGTTCTGTCTCTTCCTCGTTTCCTTCTTTCCTTCTTTCTCTTTCCAAATCTAGTTTTTTTCTCTCTCTAGAGTAGCTTTGTATCCTTTCCAGTGTAAATAAATCTACTGTGTCTTAGCTTCTTCACATTGGCAGTTCTACAGACCCAATGAAATGAAAGCTGAATCAACCAACCTCATCAAAGAGACAGCCCTAGCAACAAAGGAATCTTAAAAGAAAAAAGGAAAAGAAGGCAATGACCATCCATATATTTATATTTTGCCCTTGTCATATACATATTCTTATTTATCAACACCACTCTTTTTTTAAATTATTATACTTTAAGTTCTGGGGCACATGTGCAGATCATGCAGGTTTGTTACATAGGTATACATGTTCTATGGTGTTGGTTTGCTGCATCCATTGCCCTGTCATCTACATTAGGTATTTCTCCTAATGATATACCTCCCCAATCCCCCCACCCGCTGCTATTCCACCCCTAGTCCTCCACCCCCAGGCCCCCGTGTGTGATGTTCCCCTCCCTGTGTCCATGTGTTCTCATTGTTCAACACCCACTTATGAATGAGAACATGCAGTGTTTGGCTTTCTGTTCTTGTGCCAGTTTGCTGAGAATGATGGTTTCCAGTTTCATCCATGTCCCTACAAAGGACATGAACTCATCCTTTTTTATGGCTGCATAGTATTCCATGGTGTACATGTGTCACATTTTCTTTATCCAGTCTATCAATCATTGATGGGCATTTGGGTTGGTTCCAAGTATTTGCTATTATGCACAGTGCTGCAATAAACATATGTGTGCCTGTGTCTTTATAATAGAATGATTTATAATCCTTTCAGTATATAGCCAGTAATGGGATTGCTGGATCAAATGGTATTTCTGGTTCTAGAACCTTGAGGAATCACCACACTGTCTTCCACAATGATTGAATTAATTTACACTTTCATCAACAGTGTAACAGTGTTCCTTTTTCTCCACATCCTCTCCAGCATCTGTTGTCTCCTGATTTTTTAATGATCACCATTCTAACTGGTGTGAGGTGATATCTCACTGTGGATTTGATTTGCATTTCTCTAATGACCAGTGATGTTGAGTTTTTTTCATATGTTTGTTGGCTGCATAAATGTCTTCTTTTGAAAAGTGTCTGTTCATATCTTTTGCCCACTTTTTGATGGGGTTGTTTTTTTCTTGTAAATTTGTTTAAGTTCTCTGTAGATTCTGGATTGTAGCCCTTTGTCAGATGGGTATATAGCAAAATTTTTTACCATTCTGTTGGTTGCTGGTTCACTCTTTTGATAGTTTCTTTTGCTGTACAGAAGCTCTTAGGTTTATTAGATCCCATTTGTCTATTTTGGCTTTTGTTGCCATTGCTTTTGGTGTTTTAGTCATGAAGTCCTTGCCCATGCCTATGTCCTGAATGGTATTGCCCAGGTTTTCTTCTAGGGTTTTTACAGTGTTAGGCCTTATGTTTAAATCTTTAACCCACCTAGAGTTTATTTTCGTGTAAGGTATAAGGAAGATATCCAGTTTCAACTTTCTACATATAGCTAGCTAGTTTTCCCATTTATTAAATAAGGAATCCTTTCCCCATTGCTTGTTTTTGTCAGGTTTGCCAAAGATCAGATGGTTGTAATTGTGTGGCATTCTTTCTGAGGCCTCTGTTCTGTTCCATTGGTCTATGTCTCCGTTTTTGTACCAGTACCATGCTGTTTTGATTACTGTAGCCTTGTAATATAGTTTCAAGTCAGGTAGCATAATGCCTCCAGCTTGGTTTTTTTGCTTAGGATTACTTGGCTATGCAGGTTCTTTTTTGATTCCATATGAACTTTAAGGTGGTTTTCTCCAATTCTGTGAAGAAAGTCATTGGTAGCTTGATGGGGATAGCATTGAATCTATAAATGACTTTGGGAAGTATGGTCATTTTCATGATACTGATTCTTCCTAACCATGAGCATGGGATGTTTTTCCATCTGTTTGTTTCCTCTCTGATTTGGTTGAGCAGTGGTTTGTAGTTATCCTTGAAGAGGTCCTTCACTTCCTTTGTTAGTTGTATTCCTAGGTATTTTATTCTCTTTGTAGCAATTGTGAATGGGAGTTCACTCATGATTTGGCTCTCTATTGTTCATGTATAGGAATGCTTGCGACTTTTACACATTGATTTTGTATTCTGAGACATTGCTTAAGTTGCTTATCGGCTTAAAGAGATTTTCGGCTGAGACAATGGGGTTTTCTAAATATACAATCATGGCATCTGCAAACAGAGACAATTTGACATCCTCTCTTCGTATTCAGATGCCCTTTGTTTCTTTCTCTTGCCTGATTGCCCTGGCCAGAACTTCTAGTACTATGCTGAATAGGAGTGGTGAGAGAGGTCATCCTTGTCTTGTGCCAGTTTTCAAAGGGAATGCTTCTAGTTTTTGCCCATTCAGTATGATATTGGCCATGGGTTTGTCATAAATAGTCCTTATTATTTTGAGATACAATCCATCAATGCCGAGTTTATTGAGAATTTTAGTATAAAGGGCTGTTGAATTTTCTTGAAGGCCTTCTCTTCATTTATTGAGATAATCATGTGGTTTTTGTCATTGGTTCTGTTTATGTGATGGATTATGTTTATAGATTTGCAGATGTTGAACCACCCTTGCATCTCTGAGATGAAGCCAACTTGATCATGATGGATAAGCTTTTTGATGTGCTGTTGGGTTTGGTTTGCCAGTGTAGCCTGGAGATAGGGTAACTCCTAGTTTTCCCAAAAAAGCCCTGAGTCCCCTTGGTTTCCAGCAAATCAGGATGATTGGTCACGCTACCTGGAGGAGCAATTCCACCTCTTGGTTTCCTCAGTTGTCAAAGGTGGGGCTGATGGTGTGTGGCCTGGATACTAATTTTCCCCTCATATGTTTGCTCAAAGGTAAAATGAGGCTGAGTGCGGTGGCTCATGCCTGTAATCCCAGCACTGTAGGAGGCCAAGGCAGGAGGATCACTGGAGGTCAAGATTTCAAGACCAGCTTAGCCAACATGGCGAAACCCCCGTCTACTAAAAATATAAAAATTTTTGCCATCTTAAGATGAAAAATTGAGGATCAGAGAAGGTTATCTTTTACCCAGTGGGATAGGGTAAATGAATACAAATCCAGAATATGAATCTAGTCTGAGTAAATAAAAGCCCCCGAGTTTAGCCAGACTAGTCATTGAATATGTTGCCTAATATCTTCAAACTGCCTTAAAGGCTCAACTGTCCTCTACAGCAGGGGTCAGTGAGCTATGGCCCATGAGTCAAATCCAGCCCACTACCTGTTTTTGCAAATAAAGTTTTATTGGAATATAGTCACACTCATTCATTTACATACATCTGTGGCTGCTTTTGCACTACAGAGGCAGAGTTGAGTAGTTCTGACAAAGGCTGTATTGGTCTCTTAACTTAATATGCTTACTATATGGCTCTTTACAGAAAGTTTGCTGAATCCAACCCTAGAAGACCCTCATAGCACCTCTTACAGTTAACCAGAAACAGGCCAATTCACCAAAAATGTCTTTGTAGATTATTTATGACATTTACCATATTTAACAAACTAACAAAAATGTATTTATATCAACTACTTATAGGATTTAAAGTAATTTGTATTGGGTGAAATTAACAGCCTTTGAATCATTCTGCAAAAGTTTCTTTGCTTGGTTTTTATTTTTTCTTCTTAATTAATATGTCAGTGATGCTCAGTTTTTCACTGCCCTTGCATCCTGCTGAGTTACCTGGAGGGTTTGGGGTAGAGAAAGGGGACTCTGAGTCTAGGGGAAAGCAGAGAGGAGAGCCATTTTAGAGCCCAGCCTGGGCTGCCATCAAGAGGAGTGAACCTGGGAGAAAGAAGGAGAAAGGCCAAGTACAGGGAGATAGGAGACCCTGCAGCTGGGGGAGAATATGGCAGCCCAGAACTCTGGATTCTAGCTCCTCACAGCATTAATGAGTGAGCCCTACTATCCCACCCAATATTAATTTCTGTCAACCTACAAATAGTTTTAAAATAATTTGGTAATTTGATAAATTTGTTCAGTATGACACATAGATCATTCAGTGGATTTATCTGTTGCAAATTGGGTTCTGGTAAATCGTTTTAGTCAGCAAGTTCATCAAGAAATGTTTATGCAGCATCTACTATGTGCCAAGTACTCTTGGGATTTATCAGTGAAAATTTAAAGACCCCTATAATCTTCTTATAGGTTATATTCCATCAGGGGAGACAGATAATAAGTAATATATTTTAAAAATGAGCAAATTATATGGCAACTTAGAAATTGTTAAGTGCTGTTGTGGTGCAGTAAAGAATCAACTGTGTAATGAAGATATTGAGAATACAAATGGAGGAATACAATTTTAAATAGTATGGTCAGGGTAGGCCTCATTGAGAAGATAATATTTGAGCAAAGTCTTGATGGAGTATGGAGAAAGGCACATAGTTATCAAGGAAAGAACATTCCAGGCAGAGGAAACAGTCAGTGCAGAGACTTTAAGGTGAAAGCGACAAAAAAAGACAGTGTGTCTGGAGTAAAAAATGAAGGGAGAATTAGAAAATTAGGTCTAAGTAGTTATGGTGGCTTGACCATGTAGGTCCTTGTTGACCATTGAAAGGATTACAGCTTATATGCTAAGTGAAATATGGGCCATGGAGGCTTTTGGATAGAGAAGCTACATGGTATGACTTAGATTTTAAAAGGATACTGCAGCTGCTTTGTTGATTATAGACTCTGAGTGAACAAGGGAGGGAGCAAGAATACCAGTGAGGAGATTATTGAAGTTATCAAAGTGAGAGATGGAGACTGGGACCAGTTGCTAGCAGTGGAGAGATGAGAAAGGGTCGGATTTTGCTGCATGTATATTGAGGTAGAGCTAGCAGGACTTCCTGATGGATTGGACATGGGATTTAAATGAAAGAAAGTAGTTAAATGTTTTGGGTAGTGACTAGAATGATAAAATTAGTAGCCTACATGACCATAAGAAAGATCGCAAGTAGAACAGGTTGATGTAGACATCTATGAGACATCAAAGTAGAGTCACTGAATAGGCATTTGATATAGGAGTGTGGAGATAATAGAAGATTTTGGCTAAAGATACAAATTTCACTGATTGAAATACAGCTCCTGGCATTTCTTTTTTCTAGACTGTAGAATTCTATAGTAAAATAGAATTCAACAGTCTAGTCTAGACTGTTGAATTCTATTTTACTAGACTGTAAATTATTTGATGGCAAGATCCTGTATCATTCATTTATCTCTAGCCCTTAACATGGTGCCAGAAACATAATGGATAACAGTATTTTGCTGATGTTCAAAGATGCTACATGAGTGAATGAATGAATGAATGAACGAACAGACACATAATTTTATGCAGCTAATTTATGTACTTTGAGAAAAGACCATTTTCCTCCTGTGGAAGGAAAAAAACCTCAAATTGCTCCATTTACCTCTAATGGTATTTAGAAAGCTTGCATGTTCAAGCAGGTAGCATAGTAAAGGATCAAATATGGCATTTGAACTTGGCAGTGTGCTATATTTTCCATCATTTTAGTTGTATGGAGAGATAAATATATTGACAGTCCTAGTTATTCTTGTTTTAAGAAAATGACTCATATTGATCAAAGATGAGTTGTCAATTTTTAGACAAGCTGGATCAGAGTAACTGAATTCTAAAGTAAAAGGTCAGGAATATTCATCCATCTGAGAAAAAAATGTATAGCTGACAAACTAAGACAAGAGAAAAATAGCTTCTAGGAAGTAGATAACTTTATTATAGCTTAATTTAAAAGTAGAAAACATTTGCCAATATCATCCACAGTGTAAGAATTAAGTATATTTTTGCAGATTAATAATAAATTATGACGTTCATAATATCTCAAGCCTATGATGTATTAAAAGTAGCAACTCTGTCCAAATAAATATAATGCTAATATAAGTATTTTATCAATTTTAACTTCCAGCTCATATTTAAGAAAGGGAATGGAATAGTTAGGTAGATAAAACTGATGTATCAGGACACCTGAGATTTATTATCTTCCTGAATATTACCAAGTTTGTTACTATAATTCCTTCTGTTGAGTTGTGACAAATGAGAATAAATTATACATTCTCAGATTTCTGCTGCTTTAGAATTCATAAAGCAGAATAAAACACACACACACACACACACATATGTACATATATATACACACAGAGACCTATTAATAAAAACTCATGAACAACAAGGCAGTTTTATTTAAAGGAACAGATATAACGATTTCAGAGTTACAGAAAGCTTGGCTTACATATTTTTACATTAATTTCAATATGTATTACTGCACAGAAAGATAAGCAACACATTTACTTAAGCGAACTCATTTTTAAAACTGTAATTTCAGATGTGAATGATGATAAAAGGCAGATAAATTATCCTGATAAGCATTCCAGGCTCCAAACAAAACTTATACGGATATCCAAGCTTTAAAGGTTTAGGCACACATGAGTTATAAAAACATTTATTTAATTTTCTGAACAGGAATAGATTTATATGAATTCCATATAAGATATTTTTTAAGTCTTCCCTGACCACATATTCTAGAGCCTAGTACCTAAGTTTGTATCTCTGTCAACAGGTTAACAGTTTATTTATTTATTAGCAACACATTACAGTTACAAAGTTAACTTATAAAAGGATTAAAACATAGGCTATTCAACGATTATGACAGAGCATGGAATGTCTTTTCATTTGCTCAACTTTTGTGTTCTTGCACATTTCCTGTTAAGTTTATTCATAAATATTTTATTTTTCTGTTGCTATATTTTTCATTATATTTTGTATAAATAAAAGTTATTAATTTCTATATATTAATTTTGTATTTTACTACTTCACTGAACTCTCTATACTGGTAGTAATAGATTTTTCAGTTGGTTCTCTTGCATTTTCCAGATAGACTGTCATATCGTTCACAAGTAGCTACTACCATGTTACCATCACCTTTCTAATTTGTATATGTTTAGTTATTTTTCCTAAGTGCCTTTATGTCTATCTTGAGTACAATGTTGCATAATCCTGGTAACGTTGTATCCCTGTCTTGTTCCTGATACTAATTCTGTATTTCTCCATTAAACATAGTTTTAGCTTTTGAATATATATATTCCCTGAATTAGTATTATTGAAGATTTTTTCAAGAATTTAGGTTGAATTTTGCAAAATCTGTTTGTTTAGCATATCAGTAGCTGATCATATAATTTTTGCATTAGATTCCAGGCCCAGATGAATTCATAGAAGACTTCTGGTATACCTTGAAAGAGTAGATGATTCTAATTTGTTTTGTCAATTCCAGAACCTAATGTATAAAGGAAAAACTTCTAAATCATAAAGCAAGCATAACAGTGATACAAAAATTACTAGAAAAGATTACACACATGCACAAACACATACACAAAATAACTGAAGACAAGTCTTACTTAGAAAAATGGATGTAAAAATGCTATGTAGCAAACAATTCAGCTAGAAATTTTAAAATAGTAAGTTATGACTAAGTATGGTTTATTCAGTAATGCAATAATAATGTATTATTTAAAAAATCTATTGCTAAAATACTTCATGTTAATTTATCTAAGGAGAAAAAAGCATATGTCTAAATGCTGAAAACGGTAGCCCTTGAAAAAAATTTTCTAGGTAAATGGGCTAATTAGATCCTTAAATTTAAAAAAAAAGTCTCCTCAGTCAGTTTTAGTAAATTATATTTTTCTACAAAACTGTCCATTTTATCCTGGTTTTACAATGTATATGTATAAGTTAAAGGAGTCTCTTATGAGTCTTAATTTTTTGTGTTCTTTCCCATTATCATTTCTTTTTTATTTTTATTTATTACACTTTAAATTCTGGGATACATGTGCAGAATGGACAGGTTTGTTACATAGGCTTACATGTGCCGTGGTGGTTTGCTGCATCCATCACCCTGTCATCTACATTAGGTATTTCTCCTAATGCTATCCCTCCCTAACCCCCCATCTGCTGCTATCCTTCCCCTAGCCCTCCATCCCCCAACAGGCCCCAGTGTGTGATGTTTCCTTCCCTGTGTTCATGTGTTCTCATTGTTCAACACCCAGTTATGAGTGAGAACATGTGGTGTTTCTTACTTTATATAGTTATATTTTCTCTCTTTCTTGATTAGTCTAGCTAGGAGTTTATTTTATTTAAAAAGCTAGTTCTTCATTGTATTTATTATTCACATGATATTCTTTTTTTAACTCATTAACTCCTGCTTTTATCTTTACTAATTCCTTCTATTTTCCGCAGTCCATTTTGTTGTTTACTGATACAAATATTAAATATAAATTTCATTCTGAGTATGTCTCTAGACAGGGCATATAAATTGTGGTACAAATTGTTTTATTACTATTTTTTAGGCTCTGTGCAATTTTAGTTTATATTTCTTCTTTGATTCAAGGACTAAGAGAAATTCATGCTCTCTCCAGAAAGCAAAACCTTTTTATTTCCTACATTTTGTTGTTTCATTTATTTTTAGTTTTATCATATTATGAGAAAATGTTTGCTGTACTGTTTTAAATTTTTGAAATTTATTGAGATTGTCTTTGCAGTCTAGTACATGGTTGATTTTGTGACTACATTATGGGAACATGCAAAGAAGGCATATTTTTTATTTACAGAGTTAGGAAAATACCAGTTAGATTTTCCTTGTGACTTATGTTACTTAGAGCTTCCATTTGCTCTCATGTCAACTGTCAGCTTACTAGACATTTCCAAAGACATCTTCTCAAACTTGCACAACCTAAGACCAGATGATCTCCTTTTCCCTGCTTTTCTAGCACCTGTACTTCCTGCTACCTTAACAATTCCTGTATTGTATTATAATTTACTTGTCCATACATTCAAGGTCCTTGAAAACAGGACCTGACAGCTCTTAGCACATAGAAAGACCTCAGAATCATTTGTTCCATGAATGGATGAATATTTTATAACTTTCTCCCACTTAGAATTTCTCTTAAAGAAGGCTGGAGGGGAGCAGGTGGGGAAGGAGATGCTAGGAAGAAAATATTACAGATACATTACAGGTGTCTGGCAAGTGGAAAATCTTCCAAACAAGTTCTATAATTCTCAGCCAGACACTGTCAGCCTAACATGGTACTCAGATATGGATCAGTAGCATGCCGTCAGCTTAAATGCAACAGGAAAAATGGCAAAGTGGCCAGTGTTCATCACCAGCATTACCTGTTTGCCTAATTTTGTACCCTGCCTCTGAAGACAACACTAATTGCATATTATTATTCTGGTTTCAATGTTTAGAAACTTCCTCAGTCCGTTTCTCCTGTTTGCAATGAAAATTCCTATTAGGCCAGTCGCAATTGAGTATTGGTTTTATTAAAGTAACTCTCAAGGAGTTGTGACTGATTCTATGGACTTAATTTTTCAGGACATATGTTCATTGCCAAATGGGAGCCGTTAATCTAAATAAATCTTCTGAATAGTCCTTCCACTTTCATGCCTAATCATGCTTTGAGAATGCATGGAATCAGCATAGTTTGTTGGAGGCAGCCATATACAATCTTGCCCTTTCCCTTTCGTTTCCTCATCTGAAAAATGAGAAACTGCATTAGCTGATTCAGAAAGTTGTCTCAGCTCTGAAATCCTGTCATTTAGCCTTTGTAAATTATTTTAAATAATGCCAATCACCATTGGAGAATTGGTGAGGGTAAGCAAGGGAAATACTGAACTCAGAATAAATCCTCAAATAGCAGAGGGCATGGTGAGGTGGATGTATCGTCAGTCTTTGACCATCCACAGCACTGAGGTATGGCACAAATAATCTTGTGAATAATACAGAAATAGGTTATCAACAATCAAAGACAAAGAATGGGAAAGGGCTTAAGAGATCATCTGGTCCATGCTCTTTCCATAGACATAAATCCCCTGGAAAAAGGTATTGTAGGTTAATCAAATATTCTTATTAATTGTTAGATACAAGACACTAGGAAAACTAATGCTGAAAGAATTAGAGTACGATAAAAAATATTCTAAGTGGTAAAACTAGAATGAGTATGTGATGTCACAGTGGAAATCAAGATGGACCAAGAATCTAGCTCCAGGCTTAGTTTTTCCTCTTAACTAGCTCTTTGACATTGGGAAAATCTCTCAAGCTCTCTTACCTCATTATCTGCACAAGTATTGTATGTAGAGATATGAGTTATATATTACATTTCTGAAAGATCAGTGTATGCTACACAAAATACCTAATAATTTTTCACAGTAACAGTATACTTCATATGAGAGAAAATCAGGCAAAATGATACAAACTTGGTGTTTTCATAATGTTACTCATTAACGAAAACCTTCATTATCATGAAGTCATAACATTGGATAAAGCTCAACAAATGTTTATGGTAAAGATCAAATTCAATTATGAATTATAAAAGCATAAATTAATCTCTAGCATTTGAGAGACTATACAGTTGATCTCCAGTTTATCCAAAATTCCATGGAAATAATTTTGCCTAGCTTTCTGAAAACTGATAAATAGTTTTGGATGTAAAGGTGAAACTGAGCTGTTTCAAACCAAAGAGTAATTTTAAAACAAGAACTGTAGCAGGGAAATTAGCCTGATAGCACTAATGTCAAGATACAGCAATTTTCTCAAATCTCTTAAGTGCTACTATCCAGGAAGAAGTCACACAAGAGTGACTCCCACATTTAACTTTAATGAAGATCCCAAATTGGATGAAACTATTAATTAATCTAACTAATTTGCAGCACTCAAAGCATTGATTCTAATGGCAGGACAGAAGTATAAAAGGTTAATTCCACCATGATGATGAGAGTTAACATGTTTGAGCATTTACAAGGCACCAGGCCCAGTTCTAAGCATTACCTACTTGTTATTTCACAGATATCTTAATACTTAAAGCAAACCTGTTAGGTGGGCTCTAATATTATCCCCATTTTTCAGCTGAGAAAACTGAAGCACAGAGTCATTAAGTATCGTATTGAAACTGTACAGCTAGGAAGAGGCAAGACAGGATTTAGACCCTCAAAGTCTAATACTAGTGCTTACAGGGTTTACCACCACTCTGACTCAGCACTGGTAAAATGCAAGTCAATCATCTATTCTCTTGTATTTCTTTACCTCTGCAAAACAGATTACACAAGGGCAGGAACCAAATGTTAATTATCTTTGTATACTTCTAAACATCTCACACACAAGGAACAGTCTGCAATGATTTGTTGACTTATTGCTGAAAATATGTAATTCATTTTGGGGTCCAATAGCTGTATATATAATGACAAGTGGAGAATGAGATGAGAATTTATTTAAGTGATTCCGTAACAAACCCTTACAATGAAATGTTTTAAAATATGAATTATCCGGTTTTACTTTTTATGATCATTAAAATTAGAGAAAATTTGTTGATTCAGACTATATTAGGTAATGGTTAGCTTGAATTAAAATATACGATTAAAGCAGGAATTCATAATACTTTTTCTATAAAGAGATCAATAGATAACATTTTAGGCTTTCTGGGCTTTAAGTTCTCTGTGGCAGCTACTCAACTGTACTATTATAAGTAGAGGCTAGAGAGCCATAGAGAATATGTAAATGAATGGGCATGGCTATATTCTAATTAAACTGTATTTACAAAAGTAGGTAGAAGAATAGATTTAAGTGATGGGCAGTAATTTGCCGACTCCTGGACTTGAGCTTAGGTAAATTGATTTTGAATAGCTACTTTTATACATGTTCAAGCATGGAGCCTACTTAAGTAGATTAAAAATGAATAGATTATGGATTTTGTTCTCTTATACTGATTATCCTCCCAGATACTTTGCTTATTATTTTTAAACTAAACTTTTCTCTTTAGAAAGTAAAAATAGGCCAGACACGGTGGCTCACTTTCCTGTCTTCTTCTGAGCCTTCCAACCTCTGCCTATTACCCAGTTCCAAAGTCACTCCTGCATTTTTGGGCATCTTTTCAGCAATGCCCCACTGTACTGGTACCAATTTAGTGCATTAGTTTGTTTTCACACTGCTGATAAAGACATATCCAAGACTGGGCAATTTACAAAAGAAAGAGGTTGAATGGACTTATAGTTCCACGTGGCTGGGGAGGCTTCACAATCATGGTGGAAGGCAAGGAGGAGCAAGTCACATCTTACATAGATGGCTGCTGGCAAAGAGAGAGCTTGTGCAGGGAGACTCCCATTTTTAAAACTATCAGATCTTGTGAGACTTACTCACTATCATGAGAACAGCACATAAAAGACCTGCCCGCATGATTCAATTACTTCCCACCAGGCCCCTCCGACAACACATGGAAATTCAAGATAAGATTTGGTTGGGGACACAGCCAAACCATATCACTGTTAAAATCTTTAATTGATGTCCTATCAACAGGAGTAATTTGCACTTTCATAACATCCACATCCTTATAGTCTCAAAATGGAACTGTGACTGTCTTCCTAAGGAGCTTGGGGTGGGACAGAATATTTATATAATATTTCTGCAAATAACGTGCTCTCATTATTTACCTGACCCCAGGAGATTTAGTATATGCTGAATAATTCTTGCATAGTATTAGACAAGAAGTACTAGTTTCTGTTTAAGCTACATAATTCTAATTTTATAAATTTAAAACTAGCTGTGCAGAGCAAAAAGGGAAGTGATGGGTGTTAAATGATATGGATAATATAGGTTCTAAACTGATTTGGTACTTGGTGCTTGAAGACTGTTTTTTGATTCATGTCAACACTACATTCTTATTGGTGACAGGCAAACCAGCCAGGTATAGGACTTTTGCTAGTAAGAAAAAAAATTTCAGGAGGATGTGTGGTTTCTCTGCTATCCTGGTTCTAAATGGCAATGATGTAGCAGGAATCATTTTTGTGTCAGGCTCTCCTGATCTAAGTTGGGGTTTCAGTTATTTGTTTCAGAGCCTGTAATAAGTATTTGGTTGCACACAGTTTATTTGAATGGTGGTCACAAGAAAGACAAGAGAGAATGTGGAATGTAAATTAGGGAAAGGAGAAAAGGCAAACAAGTGTATTATTGAGTTGGTTACCATGCAGGACAACTAGTGTTCAGTTCTGCTGGGGATACTCTAAAAACTGTGTAGAATTCTCTTCAGACTTGCTCCAACAAATACCTGGAAATCTAGGGTCTTTATCGACCAACACCCATCCCTCCATGGTTGAGGACTGCCCCTGGTAGTGTTCTAGGCTTCCTTGCATGCATGTCCAGAAAGCTTCTAAGGTGCCAGAGAAATCTCTTAGGCAGAATTGCCCTTTGAATATGCAAGTAAACTTGGTGTATCTGCTATGCACATGGTATTGCACATGCAATTGTTTTTCCTGAATTAGTACTATTTGCTTCTAAGCAAGGAATTCACTATTTTAGGCAGGTCTTGCCTGGCACATAGAGGCTTCAATGAATAGACATTATCAGATGATACTGAAAGTACTAAGAAGTTTGAGTAGAGGACCTGAAGGCTGTTACTGGGACTCATAGCTCTGATCCGCTTGAAATTGGGAACCCATACTACTATTCATGTGGTTTCCTCTCTCATCACTTTTTATTTCCCTTGAGTCACAGAATCTTAGAATAGCAGAACCCTTAGAAATGATCAGCTTAAGTCAGGCATGTTGGCTCACGCCTGTAATCCCAGCACTTTGGGAGGCTGAGGCAGGCGGATCACAAGGTCAAGAGATGGAGACCTTCCTGGCCAACATGGTGAAACTCCATCTCTACTAAAAATACAAAAATTAGCTGGGCATGGTGGCACATGCCTCTAGTCCCAGCTACTCAGGAGGCTGAGGCAGGAGAATTGTTTGAACCCAGAAGGTGGAGGTTGCAGTGAGCCAAGATCACGCCACTACTCTCCAGCCTGGTGACAGAGCAAGACTCCGTCTCTAAAGAAAAATAAAAAAAGAAGAAGAAAAAAGAAATAGTCAGCTCAGTCCTTTTATATCCCCAATGGGGAATGTGAGGCGCCATATCATGAAATAATGTGGCCAAATTTGCAATGTCAACCAGTGGTAAAGCTGAAGTCCACATTCCTGGCGTCTTCTCATGGCTATCTCCAACACAGCCTTGCTGCTTTCTCTTACTTTAGATAATCATACTGGACTGGTTTCCGCCAATGGGCTGAGGTTGAGCTAAACTTTCTGAAGCAGATGTATACAACTGATATGTTAGAAACTGATGCACTCAGTGAGCCCAACCAAAATATTTTCACATAATTTATCTTTTACCATTCTGTACACTTCCATATTGAAAAATAATAATGCTGTCTGATAGCGTGGCCTTTTTATTTCTTCAAAGAGCTTACACATCTACTTAGAGCATTTTATTCAAGATGCAGTAGGATTTCTTTTTAATTATTACAGACTCCTGTAGGCTAGTATATATTGCAAATAAGTATCTATTAGGGGGTGATTTGTGCTTCTGGTTTTTTTTTTTTTTTGGTAAGGAGAAAGGAATGGAGCTGAGCTATAGCAAAATGCTACTCAGCTATTGGAAGTGGATACAGTAGAGACATAATCTTTGGTAATTCATAACTAACAAAAAGTGAGATCAACAGCCCAGCCAGAAGCTTTTGAACCACATTAATTACCAACCTTTGATTGACCTGTAGCTCCTTTTCTTGTTTTCTCTTCCCCACATAAAAACATGGAGCATGGTGGATGCCTGGAATTTTTCCATTTCAGTTTCACATTGAATGGTATGAAACAGTAGGTAGCTGATTAGCTTCAAGAGCTTTAGGTTAGAACACAGTAGGCTTGAGTGCCCAGAATCCCATGCCAAGAAGGGAAGGTTTCTGACAAGTTGGCTCCCATGGAGACATCCTTGATGACCTGTGGCCTCCACTGTGAGCTCACATTAAAGTACAGAGCTAATGCTAAACCAATCCACAGGCCAGAGTCTGGGTGGGAAAGCTTCTCGGCTACCACTGACTACCATTCAACTGAAATTAATATTTCACACTGTACTCTCATATGTGAAATAATCTATGGTAGCACCACAGTGGTCAAAGGGTGCATTGGTGGGGAGGTTTAGCACCAGGAGGGGCCTCTTTGTACCCTGGAGTTATCACAAGATTCTAGGTGTTTTGGGTATATGATTTCTCCATCACTGCTAGTTGAACTGAGCTTCTAAGACTGCCTCTATTTTGTAGTCCAGAATCACCCATTACCTACATATCCTACCCACTGGTCATCTCAGGAGTACACCATCCATGATTGTTATGAAATGATGAAGAAGCGTCTGCACATAGTCACTCAACACAGGTATACCCGCTCACTCTGATAAGGTTCTGAGTTTCAGAAATGGTCAGGGGTCAAAGATTTGGCCAGTGCTTCCTTCCTTCCTGATCTGACTCCTCATCCCACTATAGGAGGCATAGCCAACTTGGACACCATAAACCAACAAGCCCAGTCCAGGGAGTGGAGACCTGTCAGCTCTTCCATATTCCTCCTCCCATCACTATAAACCTTACCCACCAAGGCATTTCACTTGGCCTAATCCAAATAGCAGTTAATAAACTTCCCTCTTTTCTTTTCTTGCTTATGAGTTTTGAACCTGGGGTAGGGCGGGGAGTAAATTCGCAAATAGTATACAAGTAGTTGAGGCACTAATTGCTGACTGAGAAAACACATGAAGATTGTGGTTATCTGCCATCTATGAACATTTATCTTCATAGTATGTCCACGGCTGCAGGTGTGACAGCGTTACTACAGTTTCTTGCTTGCCAGTCCCACTGCATGCACTTTCTCACCTCTTTTTCCACATCAGATGTTGTCATCTGGTGAAACCACAGTCTGTAATTCTCTTGACTCACCGCCAAAGAGGAAGATTCCCACAGGGATCAGTGAGGCAGAAAAGCACAGAATTTAGAGACAAGCCAGATTTAATGCAAATCGCAGCTCAACCATTTTTTTTTTTTGCTGTGTGATCTTGGTAAATTTAATGAGTGAACCCAGTTTTCTTATCCTTATAATGGAGACAACTCATAGAATGGTGGTGGTATAAGCTTTTTGTTGATGATAGTGGTGGTAGTGATTTTGTTCTGTTTTCCTTTTGTAAAAGCATATATCAGCCCCCATCATATACAGGAGTGCTGACTGCAGTGAAGTTTCATTTATGTGAACTTAGATTATGTGAATTTAAAACACGGCAATATAAAAATACTAACAAAGTCTTAGTGCATGCACAAAACATGAAATACAAGATATTCTACTTTACATTTATTCCTCTAGGGAAAACTGTCTTGAATTATGCAAGTTTTGAATTATGCAATGTCCTCTGGAGCTCATCCCTTACAAGCCAATGTGTCTGAGATTCTACAGTCTGCCAAATGAGTGTTAAAATTTATATAAAGCATCTTATTCAATCCTTCGATGACCCCATGAAACTGGAATATGTGGGCCCCTACTTTGATATGAAGAAATTAAGATTCCAAAAGGTTAAGTATTTTTTCCAAATTCATTGGCTATTCACCTAGGATTCAAATCCAAGTTGGTATAGCTTCAAAAGTGTTTGTTATTTTTCATTTTCTTCTTTTCTTCCATATCTTCATAGTCTCCCCAGTTTTTATCCTCTCTTTCTTTCTCATTCTCTCTCTTTTGCTCTCTCTCTCTCTCTTTCTGTCTCTCACACACACACACACTACACAAACACTTATTAAGTGAAGCATCATCTCCCCAAAGCTCATGGTTGTCTTACCAGTACTGAGATAATCCAATTGGCGCTTTTCTTCATTGAGACTGTTTTTCCACCAATGGGCAGTTTGCTCCGGACCCCCACTCCTTCCTCATTCCTGCCCTTGAGGTAATAAACATACATCACTTGTTTTGTCACTGAAGGTGCAAGCACAGGAAGTAGACTATGGCAGCAATCAGTATTCTTGTCTATCAGCCAAAAATGTAGTAACATGGAAGACATAAGCAAAGGGAAGAAGGTTCTCTTTTGCCCTACTTCCTCTGGATGCTAACCCCTCCTTCACCTTGACTCCCTCAGATGCCTACATTTTCAGGAAGCTGAGACTTGGGGATGCCTTTTTGCAGGGTGTCCCTGTGGTGACTCTAACAGTGGATATCACCTGGTGTTGCTTGTATATTCTAGGGCTGGCAGTTTTACTCTTCTTGTACCTCTCTACCCATGAAACTCACATGGATAGTAAGTCTTGGCAAGCTACTTTAAACAATTTTCTGACCACCATAATGGAGAGAAACGTATTCATCTTTAGAAATAATATCAATGTACTAGGCCTGTGTACCACCCAATGCCCAACGAACTAATTGGTCCCCAAAGGTCCATTTATAAATGGTTGGTCCCTGCAGATGTCAGGCTTCGAGACAATGCCACCCAATGTCTATTTCTGCAAACAACACTTTCACAGTAACTCTTTACTCAACTACTTGGCTTAGAACTCAACAATAATATTAGACATGGAGAGAAAATGGGGTGAGAGTGGTGACACTGGGATGGGCCAGGTAGTCAGTGCTGTCATCATCCATCTCTGCCAAGGAAATCTGGTTTTCTCAGCATTAAACAGCAGGTGTGAGCTCTTTAATTAGGCAATAAAAATGGCAACTTGGCAGTGAAACTATAAACATGAAATTGTACAGCACCATGAATCTTTGGCACTAGGATTAATTTGACTATCTATATTTTTTTTCTCATGATACGGTTCCTGAATATAGATAAGAGACAAAACAGAAAAGCAAAGCCAGAATTCTCATTCCCACCTCTATTCATTACTAGCTATATAAAGTTTAGATATGCATTTAATACACTTTTTCCCCCAAAAATGAGAATGGAAAGCGTAATGGTATACTTTATAGCACTTGATAAAAGATAGGTTGATTTTTATCAAACTTATGATACCAAAGCATTCTATTTTATATAACAGAAGCTACCAAAGGCTTCTATTTTATATAATAGAAGCACATCTCAGGCTACTGTGGCCAACAGGTATCTATCTCTCATTTCAACAGCTGCATTAATCAAGGTTAAATATTTTCCACATATAAATTAGATACAATGAAATTATACTGTACAGAAGAAAAAAACTTCTGTTTTGCTTTATCAGTAGTTTTCAGGCATAGTTTGAGAATAATTAAACATTTTTTATTTGCATAAACATAAGTAGCACAAGTATAATTTTGTTACATGGATATATTGTGGAGGATAATTAAACATTGAGTCAAGCAGGTGGTGTGAGTAATCATTCCACTTAAAGAAAGAAAACTATCTGAACATTTTGAGATTGCACTATGAATTCCATTTTGTTTCTTTTCTATTACAATCACAACTATTATAGTCAGTCATTTGTGATTTTTCTCATAATGAACCGCTTTGTACATGTTCATTAGCAATCCTCCTTGATTAGCTGCTGAAGGAATGTCACAGCTCTCCGGGGTCAGCCTAGGGGCTGAGAATGTGGGTATATTTTAGTTCGCACATTATCACATGGAAGTTCCTTGCCCATGAGGAATGGAGAGGGCATCCAAGCTGTAAGGACATTCAGGTAATCCTTGTACAATGCTGACTCATTCTTCTGTCCTAGAAATAAACATCAGGTAGAAAATGTCTCAAACAATAACAGCAACTGGCTTCATGGCACAGGAAACAATATAGTGTCTGAACACAGACAAAACAAATTGTGGGGCTAAAGTAAATAAATTAATGACTTGATTTTCCACTTTGAAACTGAACTAAGGATGTAATTCATGAAAAAAATTGACTCAATAAAACTTGCCAAAGTTTTCAAAAATGCCAAGACAGTACTGAAAAGAATATAAATGAGAAATACCTCTAAGAAACGTCAGTATGATGCCAAAACAAGTGAGCAACTAACCAAAGTCCACCATCTAACTTACCTTTTCCAACTACAGATAAATGCTTATCTAGCACCATGAAACCCTAAACAACTTGACTGGTTCTACTTTCCCACTAGATATATTTGTAAACTACAGAAGTTGTAAAGTCATATAAATAATAAGTATTCTCCTTTCCCTTAATGAAAATAAATCCAGAGTAATTTGGATATCAACAACTATCATCTCTAGAAGACTGAAACTATATTTTTCTTCTTTTTGTTGTCTTTTTTTGTAGCTTACCCTTCATATAAAACAATAATTGTGAAAGGAATTTGAATTTATATACCACTTGGAAAATTTGACAGTCAACAAAAACTTACGGGGACACTTACTATATGCACAAAAACTTATCCTCGGTGTCATGGATACAGAATACATTACTGGATCTATATTCCCACGAGTATCGCATACTTTAGTTGGGTGGGTAAAACAGATGCATGAAGTGAAGGCTAAACTGGATGATTCGATCTTTAAGTGCATTACAAATTCTAAAGATGGGCAAGACCACCATGGGCTAGAATAGGCAAAGAAATTATCACCTTGGGGGTGGAATTTGGGCTCCTCCTTGAAGAATTACCTGGAAATAAACAGATATAAAATGTGGGAAATGTTTCTATGCTGGGAGAAAAGTGTAGACCAGGGGTTTTCCACCTTATAACATTATTAACATTTGGGACTGGGTAATTATTTGAATTAAAGGCAGTCCTTTGCATCGTTGGCTATTTAATAGCATCCCTGGCCTCAACCCACTAGAAACCATAGCAACTCTTTACTTCTCAGATGGAACAACCAAAAACATCTTCAAACACTGCTGGATGTTCTTGGGAGCAGCATCACTTCTGGTTGAGAACCACTGGACTAGATATAGTTACCTGGGTTTGTTTTTTGTTTGTTTGTTTATTTTTGTTTTTGCTTTCTCTCAGGGTTTTCCAACCTCAGAATTATTGGCATTTTGACTGTATAAGTCTTTGTTTTGGGTACTGTCCTGTGCCTTATAGGATGTTTAGAAGCATCCCTGACCTCGACTACTAGATGCCAATAGCACTGCTCCCCAGTTGCGTCAACCAAAAATATCCCCAGACATTGCCAAGTGTCCCCTGGGGTGAAAAGTCAACCTCATTTAGGAACAACTGGTGTAGACAAAGTCGTCACTGGGAATGGATTTGGCTTACTCAGGGCTAAGCAAAATTGCTTAAACAAAATACAAAGCTTGTGTTATGAAAGAGTGCAATAAGATTGATTAACTAGGGTAGGCACATGCTGTGCAAGGCCTTGAATACCAGAGCCTGCAATAGGCAGCCACGGTAATTCCTAAGCAGATGTGTTTCAAAATCAAATTGGTGTTTGAAATTTAATTTCACGGAAGCAAAATACTAGGTGCCATGGGGGAAGAACTGAATGCAGGGCAACCAGTTAGGAAGTTGTTATAATAACCAGGTGTTAGGTGTTGATGGACAGGATTAAAGTGACATCTTTGGAATGGAGAGAGTAGAGAGTAAACCCAGGGTTGCTTTAGGGAAAGAAATGCTGAATCTGTGCAATAGATTGAGTATTGGAGATGAAGACAAGGGAGGGGGAAACAGTGGTAAAACCAGGTTGCTAGTGAGAAGAAACATTTAAATGAGATGAATAAGAAGGAGGCGGCATTTAATAAGTTTAATTTTGCAAATACTAACTGTAGCTATTTTAGAATTATCACAGAATGCTGGTGAGAGGCCAGGGCTGAGGGAATAATTTGAAAACTTTGGAAACACAAAACCTTCATATCCTCAATGAATTCATCCACTCTTACATCTTTCTTCTTATTCCTGTGGCTTGATACAATAAAAGTTTCCCTCTCACTCACAGTATGCTCCACAGTGGGGTGGGTGGCCCTAGGTCTTTTGGGGATCCAAGCTTCTTCCATCTTATGGCACTGCCATCTTAAACAGGTAACATCTAAGGTGGCTGCAGAAGGTATAGTCCTAAGGGCCTCATGGAGGATTTTAGAGGTTCTAACATGTGTAACTTCTGTCCACATTCCATTGAAGATCCAACAGAACTGGAAAATCTAGCTTACAGGTAGAGGAAATGAAATTCAGAAGAATATAGCCAGTCTCTGTTATAGGACTCAACATATGCACACCACCACCACCACCCTGACACACAGAAATAAGAAGAAAGCTATAGCAGTGAATTAATTCATTAAGGATATGAAGACAGAGTGAAAACTGAGGAGGAAAGAGTTCAAGAAATACTAATACTAAATGGAAGATGTCCCAAAGAGAGTAAGGTAGATCAGATCATTCAGAGATGTTGTTGATTCACAGATGTTAGAAAGCCTGGAAGAGAACCAACCTATATAGAGGTGAAAGTACCAAGAAGAGAAGAAGTTAATTTACATAAGGAGGAAAATGTCTGCTTTGTCAATACTCTTGCTTTTGGGGACAAATAGCATCATAATAATTGTAAAAAACAAAACAAAAACCTTACACATCTATACCCCACCTCGAAACCATCATTAGCTTATTTTTACAAGCAGTTTGAAACCCCAAACATATCAGCTTGGCTTTCAATGCCTTCTTTTGCTAGCCCAGCCTACCTGTCCACCCCTCACCATTACCTCCCAGGTACCCAGCATATTCCGGTCACTGGGTTGCTCATTATTCACAAGATCACCATACTCTCTCCCATCTTTATGGCTTTGCTTTTACAGTTTCTTCTACCCATCAAAGATCTGGCTCTCCCCAAGCCCTAAATCAAATGCTACACCACCTAGGAATAAAGCCTTTACTGATGTTTCTGTCGACATCAACCTCCCCACATTCCACCAGACTTTTTATCCTTCATTTACTTTGTCATGGGGAACTATCTACTTTGTATCAGTTATATGTTCACGTGACTGTCTCCCTCAGTAGACCGTGGGATTCTTAAGTAGTGAAGCAGGCCACTGAGATGTACATCCCCAAGAAAAACAAGGTAACACTAAAGTCTAGGTCAGAGGCTGGAAAATGTTTTCTGTAAAGAGCCATATGGTATTTTAGGCTTTGTGGCCATTTGGTTTCTGTCACAACTACTCAACTGTGCCATTTTAGTGTGAAAGTATCCATAGACAATATGTAAATGAATGAATATGGCTGTCTTCCAATAAATATTTATGAAACAGGCAGTGGACTGGATTTGATCCATGGCTATAATTTGCTGCTCCATGATCTATGTGAATAATACTTTCTGGAGCACAGCATGAGTGGGGTCCCCTGAAGTATAATCTGGGAAGTCCTGGGGAGAATTAATATACTTTTCAGTCATCTATGTATCTTTTGCCCCATCTCCCACCAGCACCTAGTACAGCTTTCCATGTAGTAGGCTCTCAATGGTTTTGTTTTTCTGAATTAAATATGCCTGAAAAGTTACCAACCTAGAAAATCATAACAGCATTTTGAGAGCTTAATTACCTTTTAAAACTATCTTGCAAGTTTGTAGTAAAGTAGTTCAAGAAGGAATCATGTAAGCCCAAGAATCATAAAAGGAATGTGACAAGGGATGATGTGAGCTCAAAACATCTAAGGATTAGCAGCCGAAAGGAGAGAATCTGACAACAGAGCTGGGTAAAAGCAAAAAATGGCATTTCAGTTCTGAGAAACCAGCAGCAAGGAACACGACATCATATGTAATAGATGTCTCACAATACTCTCTAAATCCATGTGAATAATGCATTTAATGCCAGCACTTCAGTGCTGGAAAGATGTTCATAATTTGGAGGAAACTCAGAGACCAACCAAAATGATTAAGAGACTGGAAGGACTCATTTATGAGCAGCTATAAAAGAGCCAAATACGAGCTTGGTCTGCTGATTGCTAGAAGAAGATGGGAAAAAGGTGTACAAATTACTGAATGCTGTAAACACCAGGAAGAGGAGGAATGATGGTCAGCTCTATTGGACTTAGCTCTTGGTATGCACATATCTCAGGCATTAACACATTCCTCTCATTATTGGGTCTTAAAACATTTATGTGCCATCTGAATAATATATTACTGGAAATGTTGTGATTGGTGATGTTCTATAATTACCGGAAAATAGGATTGCTCCAGAAGAGCAGATATAAGATAAACTATTGTTTATTAAGGAAACAAATGTTCCAGGAATGTTAGGTGAGCTGATAGAATAAAAACTAATAGTTCACTCTTAGAAGTATCAAATATATACAATGGTGGGTAATAGTATATCATTCATAACTGTTTAAAGTAAAGCACAAAAATAGATATTTCCCTCCCTTGCTACCTTTCTCCCTCCTTCCTTTCCTTTCTTCCTTCTCTTTCATTCAATCATTCAGTTATTCAACCATCAGTCCATCTATCCACCATTGATCCATCTACCACGTATTTACCCACCAATCCATCTATCCATCCGACATAACTACTGCCTACCCACTATTTGCTAGGTCCTGTGCTGGTGATACAAAGTAACGCTGCACAGGGCCTAAACTAAAAACAAAAACAAAAAAATAAACCTGCAGTCTCAGGGTAGGGTCAGGGAATACTTTAAAATATAATTGGTCAGGCACAGTGGCTCACACCTGTAATTCCAGCACTGTGGGAGGCCGAGGCAGGCAGATCATTTGAGGTCAGGAGTTCGAGACCAGCCTGGCCAACATGATAAAACCCTGTCTCTACTAAAAAATACATATGTTATCCAGGTGTGGTGGCATGTGCCTGTAATCCCAGCTACTTGGGAGGCTGAGGCAGGAGAATCATTTGAACTTGGGAGGCAAAGGTTGCAGTGAGCTGAGATCATGCCATGGCACTCCAGCCTGGGAGACAATGCAAGACACCATCTCAAAAACTACACACACACACACACACAATTGTAAGTTGAGTAAGATGAGGTTCATCTTCCATCACAAGTAAAAAGTGGGCTAAAAAGGAACAGATAGGTTCCATAGAAAGTGGTAAGGGAAGAAAGAACCATGGCCCCTAACTCAAATGAGAGAGAGGAGAAAGGTTGGGGACACTTCCCAGAAGAATTGACATCTGAGTTAAGTCCTAAAGAATTCTGAGGCGTCTATTAATCAGAAAGAGTGGGAATAAGCATCCTAGGTAGGAAGAATAATATGTTCAAAGGACTGGAGATAACAAAGTGCTAGATCATTTTGTCACAGCACATGTGGAACTGACACAAGTACTTCAGATTGTTTTAGACAAATAGTGTAAGGCAGATGATGATCTTAAAAATAATAATTAGAATATATTATGACTGTGGGTGAGTTTTATTACCCTTATTAATTTTTGCCTCTCAAAGTTTCTCCACTAACAAAATCACAGCCTTATATGGCCAAATAATTGCAATTATGTAGCACTTATTCTGTGTTTGGAACTATTTTAAAGTCTTTATATATAGTAACTGATTTTATCCACTTAACAACTCTATGTGGTAGGTACCATTATTGTTACTATTTTAAAGATAAGGAATAGAGGCAGAGAGAGGTTAAATAACTGAGTTAAGCACAGCAGCATTTGTTACTTGGGGCATCTTGCTCCAGGATCTCTGCTTTTATGTCCCCTGTGCTGCTGCAAACCTTCTAATTCAAGAGCCTATTTTCATATCTTTACCTCTATACCTCACCTAAAAGGTGATGCAACAAATAATCAGGGACACAGTCAAATATTTTGAGAGAAGAATGTTTACAGCAGCAAAATTTATAGTCATAAAATAGAAAATTGAAAATAAACTATATGTCCTACAATGTGGAATGTCTAATCATGGTATAGACCATTAAGCAAGCATTTGAAATTATGATCTAGAAGAAAAATAAATAACATGGAAAATGCTCAGTATAAAGGTCAAAGGGAAATGCAAAGAAACAAATTATGATCCTAGCAGTGTGTTTGTGTGTGTTCAGAAAGGAAATCCACTAGTCAGACTCAGTTCTGATTCCAATCTTGACTCTGTCATTTATTTATTTTGTGACTTTGGGTAATAATTTCACCCCTCTGTACCCTAGTTTTCTTATCAGAAAATTGGGATGAGTTGTTGTAAGGGTTAAAAATTCACACATGTAAAATGCTTAAAATGCTGGCAAGCACTTGATAGCTATCAAAATATAGGAAACCCTATTTAAATATTAGAACTGGATAGTACATATTCAGATGGCAGTTTAATAAGTATTCTTTGTAGTCTAGTAACCAATATTTTATAACTTCATCCAATTCTTTTTCCCTTTTACACTTAAAAAATTGTAAGTCGAGTGAGATGAAGGGCATTTTCCACTGCAAGTAAAAAGTATTTGCTTTCGGAATCTACTTTGTCAAATTATAAGACTTACTAAACACTTAAGCAAACACTGAAGGGTTATCAAAGTTTTCTTTTTAACCAGATACCTTCTCAAGGCTAGATTCCTGTTTTACTTTGGTTGAATACTCTTAAATTGTGAGGATTTAAAACTATTTAAAATTGTGTTTTCATGTCAGTTAGGATCAGTAAATTGAAGGAAATTACAAATTGGCTTTTGAAGAGCCTAAGGCCATAGTTTATTTCTCATCCATGTTTTGAAATTATCTTAATTATATTGGTTTTTAAATGTTAATTTAAAAAATAGAAATGAGCAGTTTTAATAATAGCACCCAATCCATTTTGCCTCAAATTTTTTTCTTTTTTAACTAAGAGAATAACTTATTATTTTTAATTGACAAGTAAAAATTGTATATATTTATGGTGTACAATTTATATTTCAATATATGAACATATCATGGAATGTCTAAATTGAGCTGCTTAACATATGCATTATTTCACATATTTATTTGTGGTGAGAACACTTAAAATCTACTCTCATTAAGGAAATTCTTGAAGTCATCTTTGGAGCTGGTCTCAGGAATAAAGCTACTGGTTCGGGGGCATGTGACTTTCACTGCTTTGCCCAGAATCTTCAAAGTCAAATCAATGGCTTAAGCACTTTCTTAAGAAACCGCTGGAAAATCCTTGACCAAGGAAATCAGGTTATTTTGCTGCTCACACCATTAGGAATCTGGTTTCCTGGCAAGCTTTCATAGCCCCTTTCTCTCTCTCTTTCTCTTTCTTCTCTCTCTGTGTGTCTCTCAGGTCTCCTATGTAAAAGCGATTGACATTTGGATGGCGGTGTGCCTTCTGTTTGTGTTTGCTGCCTTACTGGAATACGCAGCAGTGAACTTTGTCTCCAGGCAACACAAGGAGTTCCTGCGCCTCCGAAGGAGACAGAAGAGGCAGAATAAGGTACGATTGGCCCTCAGTTCAGACAATGTAGAGCTTGAGTTGGTTTGCCACGCAATGTAATTCAGAAGACAGAAGAGCACACAATAAGCAAGAAGCCAAGGTTAATTATTGTTCTGATTTGTCCTACTCCACTGACTCAGTGCTCAGCCTAGGACTTTAAAATTGGGGAGGATTGTCAGATTCAGCAAATAAAAATACATGTCATGGAGTTAAACTGGAATTTCAGATAACAACAAACGATTTTTAATATAAGCACATCCTTAATATTGCATGGGACATACTTATACTAAAAATTATTTATCTGAAATTCACATTTAACTGGGTTCCCTATATTTTATCTGGCAACTCTAATTGGGGATATATACTCAATTTGACAAAGTTATTTTCAAATCCTGGTTCTTCTGAATATTGACTCTGTGTGTGTGTGTGTGTGTGTGTGTGTTTGTGACTGTGTGTGCACATCACTGATTTGATTGACTTTTTTCATCAATTACTCTGCCTTTATGTAGATAATGCCATGCCCATGTAGTCTGCAACTTGATAAATCCAGTGAGACTGAGCTCATTATTTCAACTTAAACTTTAGTGAAGAATCCTCAGCTTTACACTGTGCAGAGACTTGAGGTTTGAAATGCATAGCTCAAGATCTCCAGTCCAGTGGTTCTCAAACTTGCCTACACATTAGAATTGCCTGGGGATATTTTAAAAATCCCAAGCCTTAGACACACCTTACACAATTCAATCTCAGCCTTAGGAGGGGCACCCGCCTCAATATTTCTGCAGCTCCCCAGGCAATTCTGGTGCACAGACATGTTTGGAAAGCACTGCTCTGGTTTATAGCCCAATCTCATAGAGGCTATCAAAAGGCTTGCACCTGTTTTCCATTTCAAACTCTGGGAGAGAAGCATGCCGTTTGATATGGAGAATGTTACCTCCTATAACAATATTGCTTGAGAACTAAAGTCAAAATTTTATGTGCAGTAGAGAGAGATTTTTCAAAATCTGTTCCAAAAAATATTTGAAAAATTAAACCTGTTAGTGAAGTAATAGTTACATGCTACTCTTTTGGAATGAAAACAAAAATGTTTCACAGTCACTATTAATGCTGCAAATACCTAGATGTAAAGCTGAATATTTGTTGTGAGTTAGACATCGCTTATATTGAGTTTATGTGGGTATGAGCTGAGTTCTGACTGCATCTACTAAAAGGTTTCCTGCACATACTCTGGGCTGTAAGAGAGAAATCTATCCTGTTAGCTGCTCTGTCTCGCTCTTCACTACCTCTCAGGAACATTTTGTCCTGCCATAGATAAGGAAAACAAGTGAAGAAACACAAATATCCTCTTTGCTGTACATTACCTTTTAATATTGTGCGTTTCTCAATTTTCTCCTTACTGCTTCCCTGTTGGTGCTAACATTTCTTTAATCACATTCACAGAAGTCCAGCATACAGCAGCACAATTTCAGGATCACTTGTGCCACACAGAAAATATTCTTATATTATGATGGTATTTCAACACAAAATAGTATAGAGTTAAAAGAACTCAAACTGCAACTGCCTATTAGTCAGTGGATGGTTTAAGTCCTTCAACAACATCTTTTACATACAGTAATATTGCCCAGGTTTCCCAAACTTACCTTATCATAATAAGACTCACCTAGGACCCTTGTGAAACATACTAATTATCAGTAAAATTCCTTTCAGATGTTGATTTATAAGGTTGGGTGGAATACAAGAATCTGTACTCTTAATAAGCACTCTAGGTGCTTCTTATGATGAGATAAATTTAAGAAACACTATCCTGGCTTACTGACTGTATGCCCAGAGATGAAAAATGGGTTTCATTTTGCTTCCCAATTCTAAATAATTGGTAGGGTATTTTTGAAATGCTGTGTGAAGGATTCTTAGACTGTATCTGGGCTCTGTGGGAATGAGATCTGTGATTAATTAGCAATGTCTGGCATTACATAATCAGACTGCTCACACAGGTTAAATAAATGTATTTATTAATTCAACAGATGTCTATTGAGCACCTACTATGCTTAGACATGGAAATCTGGGAATACAGTAGAGAATGAGAGAGACAGGTAGAAAATGAAGTTGAAGAATAGGTGGTTTCAGATTTATTTGCAGGCCAGTATAAAGGATTGTATTTTACTCTAACTGATTGGAATCCACTACTTAGTTTCAATATAGAAAATAGGCTATTGAGTGCATAGCAGCAGATGTTAGGAGGCTACTGTAGAAATATAGGTGGGTATGTTGATGGCTTAGCTTATGGTATTAGTCATGAGAATGAAAGAGAATGAAGTGGTTAGGTTCAGGATTCTTTCATTTGTTTCACAAAAATTTATTTACTTCTTACTATGTGCCAGGTACTGTCTAAACCCTTAGTATACATTGTTTCAAAGGAGAGAAAGCCACAACTTTTTGATGAAACTTACATTCTAGTGGTTATGCTTTGGAGGTAAAACCAATAGGTCATGCTGATGTATTTTATGTGAAGAGGTGAGAAAATCAAAGAAATTGAATATGACTCACAGATTTTTGGCTTGAGCAACTGGGTAGGTAATGTTACCATTTATTAAGATAGGGACTATTGTGACAGGCACAGATTTGGGGTGGAACTCAACTCATATTTTATGCTCTTAAGTTCAGATGCCCATGAGATATCTCAGTAAAGTTGGCAAGTGATTAGATAGAAATATATGCTCAAGAAAGGAATGAAATCCGGAAATGTATATTTGGCAGTGACCAGCAAATAGATACTGTTTTAAATCCACAAAACTAGGTGAGATTACACATTAAGATAATAGAAACAAAAAAGCTCTGAGAATGGAGCATTACATCATTTAGAAAGCCTATCTAGAGTGGAATGGGCAGAAAAAGGAACAAAGGAAATGGTGGCAAACTTTATCATTTGCAATTGCCTTTACTGTGCAGGGGAACATAGAAGATGGTATGGAATAAAATGTGTACTCATGGGGGTTTTGTTTTTCCAAAATGGAAGATAAAAGAATGCATTTGATAAAGGGAAGACTCATGAAAAGGGAGGTATTCACACTGCAGTGAGAGGAGAACATAATTTCAAGGACAAATGTCTTGAGAAGGTAAGAAAAAATACAATTCAGAGCAAAGGGTCAGGGTTGGCTTTACATGGAGACAATTATTTCATCCATTTTAATAATGACTTAAATTACTGTCAATTCATAGATGAGGATACTAAAGCACAAAGAGGTTAAATAGCTTATTCATTCTCATGAGCCAGGAAGTGACATAGTGGATCTGAAGTGAGATACTATGTTCCCAGAGTCTGTGTGCTTCACCATTGTACAAACAGAATGGGAGAATGACTATGGTTGCTAGCTCACTGGTATGTCCAATGATGGTAAGATGAAGGAGCTCCTAACTAATAGCTCCTATCATGTCCATGAATTCTGAGGCTAGCTATCAGCTAAGAGTATGGTAAAGAAATACAGGTTTGAGAAAGAAGGAGCAACTATTAAATGTTAGTTTGGGAGAGTAAAAAAGCCACTGCTCCAAGAAGAGAGATGGGGCAAAATGCTGAGGCAGAGGCAGTGGGAGTGCCCATATGAGAACTATGGTTATTACTTTAGAGTGTGAACAATCAGGAGGTATGTGTTTTCCCCCAGCAAGCTTCCAGGCTCAGGTTCAGGTACTGAGATAACAGGTACTTGAGTTTAAATACAATTGAAGTTTTGCCAAGTGAGCAGGAAAGTGAGTGAAAGACAAGAAGATGATAGAGGAGTTGAAAGAAGAGAAGTTAGAAGGGAAGAAGGAAGGAAGGAACAAAGAAAGGAGAAGAGGGAAGGAAGGGAGAGTGGGAGGGAGGGAGGGAGAGATGGAAGTGAAGTTAAGGGAGCTTGCATGGCAGTAGTTGCAGTGATAAACCAGAAATTCTAAGGTGGATAAGAGAGGGCAGAACATGGAAGAGACATTAAGTATGAGAGAGAGAAAGAGAGAGAGAGACTCAAAATTTAGATTTCACAGGAAGTAAAGACAAAGATAAGGTTATGATCATAAATAAGCATATGGGACTAAGGTTGGGTGGAGACAAAATTATTGACAGCAAGGCAGTCCAGGAATTGGAGGGCCTAGAATGGGGTCCATTATCCATGTGAATATTTAAGACCCCTCAGAAAATATGACATTAGTATGAGTGTTGGGTTGACAGGGATAATGGATGCTAAAGTCATCAACTAATAAAGGAGTGCAACTAATAAAGGATCACAGCACAGATAGATAACAGCAGCAATAAGGAAAATCAGTGGTGAAGTCTAATGACCTGAACTTCAGAGATGCCAAAGGAGTTGGGTTTGAGGAAGGAGGATAAAGACATGGTTTGGGCATTGCAATGGGGAGCAAAAAGGATACCTTAGATTAAAAGATGTCTTAGAGATACCAGTTGGCAGTTACAAACTCTGCTATGTTTATTGAGAAATGCAAGTGTGATTGTTTTACATGGAGATGTTCTTGAGTTTGTGCATCTCAAAATGGCTATTCACAACAGTGTTTTATTACCAAAGTCTTGAGGAGAGTTGAAGAGCAAATTAAATCATGCTTAACCCTTGCAGTCAAGGTTCCTAATTATCATCGATGATTGAATTTTGAAAAAAATAGGCAAGAGACATTTCCAATTATTTGTCCCATAAGAAAGGCAGCATTTTTCCAGTTTTAAAAAAATCTGAACCATGGTTAGAAAAAAAAAAAAATTAACAGGAGCTAACATTTATTGAGGGCTTACTATAGGCCAGGTACTATTCTAGATACTTTACATATAGTAATTCATTTAATCACTACAACTGTGTGAGTAATGCAATCATACAGCCCAGTTTATCTGGGAAAGTCTTGATTTGGGCCTATTTTTCCAATACCTTGTGTGATTTAGAATTTTTCCTAGATTACTCATTTTAAACAAAATATTTTTTTTATTAATAGTTGCATTGAAATAAATGGAAATGGGTTTGGTTGACCTCCACTTTATAGACCTGGCTTCTGTCACAGGGTGATCCTCTGGTATGGAGGTATGCATGTACAGTGAACAAGCTCTCACTTTAACACATGGTGAAATCTAAAAGAAAAAAAATAGTCACTACTATGCAAGCCTCTTTTCTTGATGTGTTCCAGATGCACTGTCATAACTAACACCCCCTTTCCAGGATAGCTTGCAGGGAGCTTGCTTATAAAATGAAGTGCAATTTGGACACCAGAGGCTGGGGACAGATGTTGGTCTTTGTCAGTGATGGGTCACTGCTGCCCCTACTGGTCACTTGGGATACCAGCCTTGTTCTATGGCATGGCATGCAAAATCCACGAAGCCACCAGGCTATCGCTTGGTAGGGTCAGTGGAAAACACGGAAAATCATAGGTTCTGTAAACATGAAACAAAAAGGAAAGAAAGACTGAGCAGTCTTGCTGTTGAGTGTCTGAATTCTCATAATTGATTTTGTCATTTTCTGTATGATATATATCTGTTTTAATTATGTTTTATTGTTTGATCATACTTTTTTTTACTTGGCAATGGTCAACATTATAGAGTTGTAATGTCTGTCAGTACCACTTGCCACTTTCAATATTGTCCTTGTTTGGATTGAATTAAGTAAATAAATTACCTAGTAACAATGAAGATAGTGTTCTTACCTCAATTTACAGATGAGGAAACTAATGCAAAAATAGGGTGAGGCAAGGTGAAGCAAATAGGGTGAGGCAAGTGAGTCACACAAGTACAGGGTCAGATCCTGTTTTATTTTTTATTTGATGTTTTGTTCACCATGGATTTTTCGTATTAATAATGATATTTTAAAACATCACATTAAATATCATTTTGATACTGGAGTTTTGGGTACCTCCTCATATTTTGCCCCTGAGGCCTCACTTGTTTTCCCCTAGTTTGGGACCCACCTAGTCATGAACTACTAAATTAATTTTCACAGGTTCTAAATGTGTTGTGGCCTGAGTTAAAATTTTTTTTTGAAAAAAATTATTTAAAAATGTTCAATATTCTGGCCAGGAATGGTGGCTCACACTTGCAATCCCAGCACTTTGGGAAGCTGAGGTGGGTGGATCACCTGAGGTCAGGAGTTCAAGACCAGTCTGGCCAACATGTAAAACCTTGTCTCTACTAAAAATACAAAAATCAGCTGGGCATGGTGGCTTGTGCCTGTGGTCCCAGCTACTCAGAAGGCTGAGACAGGAGAATTGCTTGAACCTGGGAGGTGGAAGTCGCAGTGAGCCGAGATCGTGCCACCGTACTCAAACTTGGGTGACAAAGTGAGACTCCACCAAGAAAAAAAAAAAAAAGTAAATATTCCCAAGGCAAAATGTCATCTCTTTAATTTCCCACTGAGAAACTGACCTCTGAAATAACATATAGGTTGATATTTTCGAAGGTATAACAAAACACAAGAGCAGATCATCGCCCAAAAAGACAATGGCATCATTAAGCTTTATTCAAGGAAGGTATTTATTGAGAGAACACCTGAGATTACATTTACATGCATGGGAAGAGTGTTTACTTGAGCAATCAAGTTATCACTTTCAAGGAGTTGCCAGGCAATGTGCAATTAGGTGTGTTTGCTTTGATTATCTTTTGTAGGTTTTGCAAAGTAGCCACTGTCAATTTTATCAAACCAGTTTCTCAGAAACAATCACGCCCAGATCTTCCCTGACAGAACTGGCCAACCCCAGTCTATTAGAAGCTGATGCCCCATGTCAATGCAATAAAAACCTATTTTAATGTTATCTCCTCAGCTCCAATAAGAAACATGCATGCGCACCATGTGAAGTTAAAAAAACTTCTCTATAATGCAGCCTCACCTGCATTTATCTCCCATTTTCATTTTATATCTGGCTGCACCATACCTTACTTCTGCCAGTGTGCCTAATTTCAGATGTTTCCAGTTACCCAGAGAGCCGTGACTTCTTTTTGTTCAGCTACAAAATAGAAATTGTGGCTGCTTGAGAACATGGTTATGGCATGTAGGCCACCTATTGACAAGTTGCCTTTTACTTATTTTTCTTCTATTTTGTTTTGTTTTTAATTGACACATAATAGGTGTATATATTTGTGGGGTACAATGTGAGGTTTTGAGGTTTTATACATTGTATTATGATCAAATCAGGATAATTACTGTATCAATCATTTGAAACATATATCGTTTCTTCATCAAAATCATCTCTTCTAGATATTTTGAAATATACATTAACTATTTTCACCCAACTGTGCAATAGAAGACCAGAACTTACTCCTCCTATCTAACTGTAACACAGTACCCATTGACTAACTTCTCCTCATCTCTCCGTCCCCCTCGTTTTCTCTCGCCACTGATAACTACTATTACACCCTCTACCCCCATGAGATCAAATTTTTTAGATTCCACATATGAGTGAGATCATGTCCTTTGCAGGGACATAGATGGAGCTGCAGGCCATTATCCTCAGCAAACTAAGAACAGAAAACCAGATACCACTTGTTCTCACTTATAAGTGGTAGCTAAATGATGAGAATGCATGGACACATAGAGGGGAACAACACTTGAAAGGTAGTCCAGGCATGATTGATGTATAACATGAAATGGCAGTAGCATCCCCTATCTTTATCTGGACTTTTGAATACTTTTAATAGAGCACTGACTGGCTCATTTTGAACTTGCTAATGCTTATTAAATGCCCAGGTTTTTTTCTATTTAACACACATACCTGTCAAGTTATCCCCTCTTGATATTAGGTTCAGACTCTGAATTAATATCCAGATTCTGTTAGATGGAGACACCTCTATGTGGGTAGGAAAAAAATGTTATTTATTACACCTATTTAAGAAATGCTCACTAGTGTTTAAAGTCATAATGAAAGCTTATTTTTAGGATTAATACCTGGATGTGTGTGATTCAACAGGTACACACAATGATGTTTAGTGTAAAAAGAGAGGGAAGACAGTGAGACAGCATTCAATAGAACAGTGGTTTCAACCATTCTAGAAGGAATCCAGTGGAAGTGTTTTTATTCGATTTGTTACTAAAACTGGGAGAAGGCATATATAAGAAACTTCACTACTTAGAACACCAGTAAGCACAGGAATTGAGAATAACCCATAATAAGCACACTCGTCTAGTCACAGACCACAATAAACAGTTCACAGACTGGAGCTGGTACAGACCACACCTTGACCATCCTGCTCTAGACGAATGCTTCTCAAACTTTGGTGCACATGAGAATCACCTGGAGGCCTACAAAGACTTTTGATCCAGTAGGCCAGAACAGGACCCAGTATTTTATTTCTCTAACAAATGCCAGGTGACAAGTGATGGTCCAGGAAGACCCTAAAATACCTTTTAGTAATAGCAATGCTATAATCATACTTCACACCTTTGGTACTAGTATGTCCATAGTCATATCAAAGACATTAACCCCAGTGATTGATTCCATGTTGGGAAATTGGTCACTGAAAGATTAACAAACAGAGAATAAGGTGTTTTGTAAAATATGTTTAGACTCAAAATCCCAATAGGTCTCCTTTTTCCTTTTCCTTGGAAAGGAAACTCCAAAATCATAACTCTTTTTTATTCCTTTCAAGAAGAATATCATGAAATGGTGTGTGTTCTCTTTTATCATTTAACATTTTTTTCCATATTCTGCCACCTGTTTGCACAAGGTGTTTAAAGATTTCATAGATCGTTAATTAAGGCAACAACTGCTCCCTTAGCAAGCATGATGTTGAAAAGGTTGTAACTGCTTCCCCAGGGAAGACAAAGGTGTTTGTTTTTTATCTTAAAGGTTGAGGAGTTTAGATGAGGCTTAACAGACTTGCATGGATAAAGATTTGGACTTTATTGTGAAACATTATGAATAAATAAATGTCATGGTACTTTGTAATTGCCTATATCACTAGGATATAGAGCTGGTGCTTGACAGGGACATAAAGACCTGAAGTATTTTTAAGGTGTTTTCTTCTAAGCATGTTCCATTTTTCTAGGTATTATGACAGATTGTTATGTTAGGGCTTGCAAAATGGAATTCTCTTTTGCAAAATATGAAGCAATTTGTAGAAGTAGTCCTGCAAATGAAACCCCTGTCGTTTTAGTGTCTCCCTCCAATTGTTAGTTTCATCTCAGACCATTTCCCATTTTCTCCACTTTCTTTCCTACGTTTCTTCCTACTGAATCACGTTTTCCTGCCTCTAATTTTTTTTTCTTTTTTTCTTTTTTGAGATGGGGTTTCACCATGTTGGCCAGGCTGGTCTAGAACTCCTGACCTCGTGATCCATCCACCTCGGCCTCCCAAAGTGCTGGGATTACAGGCATGAGCCACTGCGCCCAGCTCTAATTTTCTACTCTTCTTTATTTTCTTTTTCCCTTACCCTTAGTCTCATCTCTTCAGACTATCTCATTTTGTTCATCCATTCATATACTCAGTGTAAATGTATTGCACACTTACTATGAGCAATCCACAAAGTCCAATAGACTCTGTCCTTGACACTCACAGTCCAGGGAAAAACAAGAAAAGTATCTGCCTATTAGTATATGTACATATCATGATACGGGCCATAGAAGTGCTATGGAAAAACACGGAGGGGCCCTGTGGTAGATATTATCAATATTCTATCCATATTTCCATGGCACTTATTGTTTCTATATACTCTGATGGGCTTCCTACTGCAAGCTTCACTCTGACTTGATGTGGAGAGAGAGAGGGTGACATACTCCAGGAACAGCCCTCCACCAATCATAGTTGGGGGCTGGGAATAAATAGCTTAGTTTCCTTGTCCCTTGGAGATAATGTTTCATACAGGCTTCCAGTGGGATTGAGCTCCAGCTGCCCACAGTGAAACTGACTTACCAATGCACCCTGAATTGATGTCTTCCTTGCTTTGCCTCACTTTCCCATGCCTCTACTGGTGCTTCCCGAGATCACGTCCCAAATAAAGTAATTACACTCACATTCCTGCCTCAGGGTGTTCTAGAAAAAACCAACTAAGCCAAGCATGAAGCCAATACCTGGGCTGGGGAACTAAGCAGGTACCAGGCAACGAAAGACTGCATCATGCTAAAAAGGTTGAACTTCCTCCTGAAGGTGATGAGGTGACATTAAGGGTATTTAAACAGGGAAATAGCATGGTCAGATATGCATTATGGAAAGAGCAATCTAGCACTCTGGAGAAGCATTCTGGAGCATGTTTTGAACAGTGCGGGACTAAGGCAGGAAAAAAATAGAAGGTTCTTTTTGTAATCATAACCAGGGGTGGTAAGGGCCTGAAAAGTATTCAGAAATTAAATGGCCTTTAAAAAAATAGGAAAGCAAAATCAATAGGACATGTACTAATTAACTATATGAAATGCAAAGATGAAGAAATCTAAGATTACTTCCAGGAGTATGGCTTTATCAGAGGGGGATTGTAGTGTTACAAGATTGGGTTGGTGATAGGGAGAGGGCAAAGATTAAGTTCAGTGTGGGATAGGTGAAATGTGAGAGACAGAGGTAGCAATGTCCATGAGGCAGTCCAGTGCTCAGGAGAGAGGACTGTGTTGGACAGACATGCTGAGAAGTCATTAGGATATAGATGGAGGTTAAAGCTATGTAAGTGGATGAGATTACCCAGTAGGAGTGTACAGAGTGAGAAGAAAAGTGGAGGAGAAAGATTGAGAAGGAACAGGAAGGAAAGATGAAGGGGAAAGGAAAAGGGAAGGCAGGGCAAGACAAGACAGAGGGCTGAGGACAAAGCTCTGTGAGCACCAGCATATCAGAGACAGGCAGGGGAAAAGGAGCCTATGAGGGAGGCAAAAGGTCTGAGGGGTGTGTAATCACTCAGAGGCTAGAAGAAGAAACATATCCAGGAAGAAAGTTCATAGTATCTAAAGATGCAGAGTTCACATAAAATAAAAGCTAATAAGCAGCCATGGATAAGTCAAAGGACACTGGTAACCTCAACAACAGCAGGCTCAGTGGAGAGATGGAGGCAGACACAAGGTTTTAGGGAGTATAGTAGTGAAGGGGACAGTGAGGAAGTGAGGACATCAAGTGTAGCCATTTTATTTTTTATTATACTTTAAGATCTGGGTTACATGTGCAGAACATGGAGGTTATATAGGTATACACGTGCCATGGTGGTTTGCTGCATCCATCACCCTGTCATCTACATTTGGTATTTCTCCTAATGCTATCTCTCCCCAAGCCCCCCATCCCCTGATGGGCCCCAATGTGTGATGTTCCCCTCCCTGTGCCCATGTGTTCTCATTGTTCAACTCCCACTTATGAGTGAGAACATGTGGTATTTGGTTTTCCATTCTTGTGTCAGTTTGCTGAGAATGATGGTTCCCAGCTTCATCCATGTCCCTGCAAAGGACAGGAACTCATCCTTTTTTATGGCTGCATAGTATTCCATAGTATATATATGCTACATTTTCTTTATCCAGTCTATCATTGATGGGCATTTGGGTTGGTTCCAAGTCTTTGCTATTGTGAACAGTGCTGCAGTAAACATACATATCCATGTGTCTTTATAGTAAAATGGTTTATAGTCCTTTGTGTATATACCCAGTAATGGTATTACTGGGTCAAATGTATTTCTAGTTCTAGATCCTTGAGGAATTGCCATACTGTCTTCCACAATGGGTGAACTAATTTACACTCCCACCAACACTATAAAAGCATTCCTATTTCTCCACATCCTGCCCAGCATCTGTGTCTCCTGACTTTTTAATGATTGCCATTCTAACTGGCATGAGATGGTATCTCAGTGTGGTTTTAATTTGCACTTCTCTAATGACCAGTGATGATGAGCTTTTCTTCCTATGTTTGTCTACTGCATAAATGACTCCTGAGAAGTGTCTGTTCATATCTTTTGCCCACTTTTTGATAGGGTTGCTTTTTTCCTGTAAATTTGTTTAAGTTCTTTGTAGATGAGTGTAGTCATTTTAACCAAGAAAGAGAGAGAGAAGTGACTGAGGAGGCACATAGGCCATGGATTTTTGTTGGTTGGTTGGTTCTTTTGCTTTTTGTTTATTGTTTTTTTTTTAATGAGTGACTTTAGTATATTTAAATTCTAATGAGAGAGTTGTTTATACAGAGAACAATATTACTTACAGGAGTTTTGAGGAAAGGTGGGATAGCATGCTTAGATGGAGACACTAGCCATACCCAGTATAAGGGATTCCTTCTGATAACTGGGAGAAGACAGAAGAAATAAGAATAAGGACACGGTATGTTTGTGTGTGGGTGGGTAGGCAGGATGTTGAAGGAATCCCCACATGATGGCATCTGATTGTTTTATGTGACAAAGGAAACACATTCATTTTCAGAGGGTAAAGAGAGAAGTGACAGAGTAGGAGGTGTGAGAACAGTGGGAAAAGTTTGAAATGTTTGTGAATTGCAAAACGCATCAACAGGATCCCACAAAAGGTTTCTCAAGCAGCCTTAGGGTCCAGTGGAGGTAGAGGAAATAGGATATGTAGGGGCATCAATGAGCTGGGTTGGGTGAGGTTCTCTAGAGGGGCTCAGTAGCCTAGAATAACAAGATGGTGGGTTCCAGAATTGAACTAGGCAGGACTGACTGAAATAAAAGTGGCCAACCTCTGGTTCAGAAATGGTAAATAATTTCAAGATGGCAACACCAGAGCATTAAACTAAGCCTAGCACCCCTCTGTGTATGGACCCTGTGTATCTGTACAGGTTGCATGCCCATGAAGTCAATCCTGGATACAAGCTGAGGGTTTTGCCAGACAGGATGGATGAATGGACAAAAATATGGATCACGTGATGGTCCAAGCAGGGTAAAGAAATGGGGATATTGTAAAGAAGAGATAACAATGAAAGGAGAATATTTTACACATAAGTGAAATAAATGTAAGCAATAAAATGTGGCAGTTAGCAGCCCACTTATTTACTTATTTATTAGCAATAAAATAGTTAACTCTAGCTTTTAATTTCAATGATTCTATTTCTATAGCTATGAAATCTAGTTGAAGTTCTAGTTTTGCAAATAGACCTTCAGGGAGTTTTGCTTTACAAATTTTTTGAAGGGAATTCAATGTTTAAATGAGAAAGAAAACTTGTATCAACTAGTCTCCTTTTTGTGTTGTTTTGTTTACTGGGGTAGACAAGCTCAGACAAATAATTCAATACAGAATGTTGTGTGCTACGGGAAAGGTTTAAGTGGATGATTTAACGTTGTGACTGAGGACAAACCTTCTTCTCCACTTGGTAACGCCAGGGAGTTGAGCCTTTGTCTGGCTCTTAACACAGGAATAGAAATTTGCCAGGTCAAAAGGAGAAGTAAGAGGGCATCCAGGCTGAGGAAACAGTTATGCAGAGGTTCAGATGTAAGAAACAACATGTTGCTTTCAATATATCATAAAGAGTTGGGTCTGGAAAGTGCTAAAACATAGGGCCTAAGAGGAAGGAAAACTTCAGTTGCTCTTGAAGTGGGAGCCACCACAAGGCTATATAAATGCTACAGTCAGATTGGAGATGTGGAAATATCACTCTGTATAGAAAGAATCAGATTGGAATAAGGCACAAGATAAGGAAAATGCTGCTTCAGCATTTCAAGAACACTCTTTTTTTTTTTTTAAACTGGAATGTAGTGGTTCACCAGTTAGTTTGTCTTCTTTCTTTTTATTATTTTATTTATTTATTTTACTTTAGGTGCATACTATATCTGGCATTTCTCCCCATGTAATCCCACCCCACCCCCCTCCCTCTTCACCCCCCACTGTCATTCCCCTACCCCACCACCTGTCCGCAGTGTATGATGCTCCTCGCCGAGTCCACCTGTTCTCGTTGTTCAACACCCACCTATGAGTGAGAACGTACGGTGTTTGGCTTTCTGTTCTTGTGTCAGTTTGCTGAGAATGATGGTTTCCAGATTCATCTAAGTCCCTACAAAGGACATGAACTTATCACTTTTATGGCTGTGTAGTATTCCATGGTGTATATGTACATTTTCTTTGTCCAGTCTATCATTGATGGGCATTTGGGTTGGTTCCAGGTCTTTGCTATTGTACACAGGGCTGCTATGAACATATGTGTGCATGTGTCTTTATAGTAGAATGATTTATAGTTATTTGGGTATACACCCAGTAGTGGGATTGCTGGGTCAAATGGAATTTCTATTTCTAGATCCTTGAGAAATCGCCACACTGTCTTCCACAATGGTTGAACTAATTTACACTCCCAGCAACTGTGTAAGAGTGTTCCTATTTCTCCACATCCTCTCCAGCATCTGTTGTCTCCAGATTTTTTAACGATCGCCATTCTAACTGGTGTGAGATGATATCTCAGTGTGGTTTTGATTTGCTTTTCTCTAATGACTAGTGATGATGAGCATTTTTTCATATGTTTGTCAGCCTCATATATGTCCTCTTTTGACAAGTGTCTGTTCATATCCTTTGCCCACTTTTGAATGGGGTTGTTTGGTTTTTTCTTGTATATCTGTTTTAGTTCTTTGTAGATTCTGGATATTAGCCCTTTGTCAGATCGGTAGATTGCAAAAATTTTTTCCCATTCTGTTGGTTGCCGATTCACTCTAATGATGGTTTCTTTTGCTGTACAGAAGCTCTGGAGTATAATTAGATCCCATTTGTCTATCCTGGCCTTTATTGCCATTGCTTTTGGTGTTTTAGCCATGAAGTCCTTGCCTATACCTATGTCTTGGATGGTTTTGCCTACATTTTCTTCTAGTGTTTTTATGGTGTTAGGTTTTATCTTTAAATCTTTGATCCATCTGGAGTTAATTTTAGTGTAAGGTGACAGGTAGGGGTCCAGTTTCTGCTTTCTGAACATTGCTAGCCAGTTTTCCCAACACTATTTATTAAACATAGAGTCCTTTCCCCATTACTTACTTGTTTTTGCTGGGTTTGTCAAAGATCAGATGGTTGTAGATGTGTGGTGTTTCTTCTGGGGCCTCTGTTCTGTTTCATTGGTCTATGTCTCTGTTTTGGTACCAGTACCATGCTGTTTTGATTGCTGTAGCCTTGTAGTATAGTTTGAAGTTGGGCAGTGTGATGCCTCCAGCTTTATTCTTTTTGCTTAGGATTGTCTTGGCTATGCGGGGTCTTTTGTGATTCCATATGAAGTTTAAGGTGGTTTTTTCCAGTTCTGTGAAGGTCATCGGTAGCTTGATGGGGATAGCGTTGATTCTATAGATTACTTTGGGCAGTATGGCCATTTTCATGATATTCTTCCTAACCATGAGCATGGAATGTTTCTCCATCTGTTTGTGTCCTCTCTTATTTTGTTGAGCAGTGGTTTATAGTTCTCCTTGAAGAGGTCCTTTACATCCTTTGTTAGTTATATTCCTAGGTATTTTATTATCTTTGTAGCAATTGTGAATGGGAGTTCGCTCTGGATTTGGCTCTCTGTTTGTCTGTTATTGGTATATAAGAATGCTTGTGATTTTTGCACATTGATTTTGCATCCTGAGACTTTGCTGAAGTTGCTTATCAGTTTGAGAAATTTTGGGCTGAGACGATGGGGTCTTCTAGATATACAATTATGTCATCTGCAAATAGAGATAGTTTGACTTCCTCCTTTCCTAATTGAATACACTTTATTTCTTTTTGTTGCCTGTCTGCTCTGGCTAGAACTTCCAATACTATATTGAATAGGAGTGGTGAGAGAGGGCATCCTTGTCTACTGCCTGATTTCAAAGGCAATTCTTCCAGCTTTTGCCCATTCAGTATGATATTGGCTGTAGGTTTGTCATATATAGCTTTTATCATTTTATGATATGTTCCGTCAATACCTAGTTTATTGAGAGTTTTTAGCATGAAGGGCTGTTGAATTTTCTCGAAGGCCTTCTCTGCATCTACTGAGAAAATCATGTGGTTTTTGTCTTTGGTTCCATTTATGTAATGGATTACATTTATGGATTTGTGTATGTTGAACCAGTCTTGCATCCCCAGGATGAAGCCTACTTGATCATGATGGATAAGCTTCTTGATGTGCTGTTGCAATCTGTTTGCCAGTACTTTATTGAAGATTTTTGCATCGATGTTCATTATGGATATTGGCCTGAAGTTTTCTTTTTTAATTGAGTCTCTGCCTTGTTTTGGTATCAGGATGACGTTGGTCTCATAAAATGAGTTAGGGAGGAGGAGGATTCCCTCCTTTTGTATTGTTTGATACAGTTTCAGAAGGAATGGAACCAGCTCCTTTTTATATATCTGGTAGAATTCGGCTGTGAACCTGTCTGGACCTGGACTTTTTTTGGTTCGTAGGCTATTGATTGCTGCCTCTACTTTAGCCCTTGTTATTGGTCTATTCAGGGTTTCAACTTCCTCCTGGTTTAGTCTGGTAGCCTGGAATTTATCAATTTCTTCTTGGTTTACTGGTTATGTGAGTAGAGCTGTTTGTAGTAATCTCTGATGGTAGTTTGTATTTCTGTGGTGTCAGTGGTGATATCCCCTTTATCATTTTTTATTGCATCTATGTGATTCTTCTCCCTTTTCTTATTAATCTGGCTAGCGGTCTATTTTGTTCATCTTTTCAAAAAACCAGCTCCTGGATTTATTGATTTTTTGAAGGGTTTTTTTTGTGTCTGTATCTCCTTCAATTCTGCTCTGATCTTAGTTATTTCTTGTCTTCTGCTAGCTTTTGAGTTTTCTTGATCTTGCTCCTCTAGCTCTTTCAATTTTGACGATAGGGTGTCAACTTTAGATCTTTCCTCTCTTCTCTTGTGGGCATTTATTGTTATAAATTTCCCTCTCGACACTGCTTTAAAGGTGACCCAGAGATTCTGGTAAGTTGTGTCTTCATTCTGGTTGGTTTTGAAGAAGATCTTTATTTCTGCCTTCATTTCATTGTTTATCCAGTCGACACTCCGAAGGAAGTTGTTCAGTTTCCAAGTGGTTTTGTGGGTTTGAGTGTGTTTCTTGATCTTGAGTTCTAGTCTGATTGTGCTGTGGTCTGATAGACTGTTATGATTTCTGTTCTTTTGCATTTGCTGAGGAGTGATTTGCTTCCAATTATGTGGCCAGTTTTAAAGTAAGTGTGATATTGTGCTGAGAAAAATGTGGATTTGGGGTGGAGCATTCTGTATATGCCTATTAGGTCTGCTTGGTCCATCTCTGCTTTCAAGTCCTGGATATCCTTGTTAATTTTCTGTCTCATTTTTCTACTATTGACAGTGGAGTGTTGAAGTCTCCCACTATTATTGTGTGGGAGTCTAAATTTCGTTTTACGTCATTAAGTGCTTGCTTTATGTATCTGGGTGCTCCTGTGTTGGGGGCGTATATATTTAGGATAGTTAGCTCTTCTTGTTTAATTGATACTTTTACCATTATGTAGTGTCCTTCTTTGTCTCTTTTGATCTTTGTTGGTTTGAAGTCCATTTTATCAGAGACTAGAATTGCAACCCCTGCTTTTTTTTGTTCTCTATTTGCTTGGTAAATCTTCTTCCATCCCTTTATTTTGAGTCTATGTGTGTCTTTGTATGTGAGATGGGTTTCCTGAATACAGCACACCAATGGGTTCTGACTTTTAATCCAGTTTGCCACTCTGTGTCTTTTTATTGGGGCGTTTAGACTATTTACATTCAATGTTAATATTGTTATGTGTGAATTTGATCCTGCCATTTTGTTACTGGCTGGTTTTCTTTCCTGTTAGTTGACTCTTTATCTTCATTGCATTTTTGGTCTTTGCCAACTGTATTTCTTTTGCAGTGACTGGTACTTGTTCCTTTCCTTGCTTAGTGTTTCTTTCAGGAGCTCTTGTAGGGCAGCTCTGGTGGTGACAAAATCTCTCAATAATTGCTTTTCCATAAAGGATTTTATTTCTCCACTTACAAAGCTTAGTTTGGCTGGATATGAGATTCTGGGTTGAAAGTTCTTTTCTTTAAGGATGTTGAATATTGACTCCCACTCTCTTCTGGCTTGTGGGGTTTCTGCTGAGGGATCTGCTGTGAGTCTGATTGGCTTCCCTCTGTGGGTGACCTGACCTTTCTCTCTGGCTGCCCTTAGCATTTTTTCCTTCATTTCAAGCCTGGTGAGTCTATTATGTGCCTTGGGGTTGCTCTTCTTGAGGAATATCTTTGTGGAGTTCTCTGTATGTCTTGAGTTTGAAATTTGGACTGCCTTGCTAGGCTTGGAAAGTTCTGGATAATATCCTGGAGCGCGTTTTCCAGCTTGGATTCATTCTCCCATCATAGTCAGGTACACTGATCAAGCGTAGATTAGGTCTTTTCACATAATCCCATATTTCTGGGAGGCTTTGTTCATTTCTTTTCACTCTTTTTTCTCTTGTCTTGCCTTCTCTTTTTATTTCATTGAGTTGATCTTCAATTTCTGATATCCTTTCTTCTGCTTGATCAATTTGGCTATTAAAACTTGTGTTTGCTTCATGTAGTTCTCGTGCTGTGTTTTTCAACTCCATCAAGTCAGTTATGTTCTTCTCTAAGCTGGTTGTTCTAGTTAGGATTCTGTCTAACCTTTTTTCAAGGATTTTGGTTTCTTTGCATTGAGTTAGAATGTGTTCCTTTAGCTCAGAAAAGTTTGTTATTATCCACCTTCTGAAGCCTGTTTCTGCCAATTTGTCGCACTCCTCAGTCAAGTTGTGATCCTGTGTTGTTGAGGAGTTGTGATCCCTTGCAGGAGAAGAGGTGTTCTGGTCTTTGATGGTTTCATCTTTTTTCGTGCTGTTTTTTTCCCATCTTTGTGGATTTACCTGGCTGTGGTGTCAGTGAGCTGCTTGATGAGGTCGCTTGTCTGCCTGTGGAGGCGCTACTGGGTGTCTAGGGACTCCTTCGGGTTACTAAGCAAGAACACTCTTAATTGTATAATTAGTCTACACTTACCTGAAGTCCCTCCCTAGAGGCATAGATCATTATTACTATTTTAGTGTGCCTTTTTGTAATTTTGCTAGAAGTAGCTTTGCAAACCTGGGACATATATTACAAACTTAGCAAATCTTGCCTTAAGTGTGAATATAAAAGTGGCTTTCTGGTTTGAATTCTTTGCAGTAACAAGGGTGTCTTATCATTGCTTAACAAATCACAAACTTAATGGGTTAAATCAGGAAAAACTTATTATCTACAGTTCTGAAGGTCAGAAGTCCAAAATGGGTCTCACTAGGTAAAAATCAACATATTGGCAGGGCTGCATTGCTTCTCGAGGTTTGTCATGGGGATTCAGAGGGCCATATCAAAGAAGAAGACATGACCACACAGGCAGTAATACACAACCAAGTTTATTGAGTGGCACTTGGACAGAGTTGCATGAAGAGGTGGCCCCTCACAGCATGAAAGGATCCATAGGCTTAGAGAGAGAGGCCACTATACAGAGAGGAGAGGACAAGGGGACTTCCAGTGCGGAGATGAATCCGAGGGGGCTCACCTATCTAAGTGATGTTGCTCAGTTGCACAGTGGGGGAGCCTCTGGGTCAGAGAGCTTCAAAGAGCAGCAATACCATGGGGCCTTATAAGTGCAAGGCTCTATCTTATCAGTGGTCACCAGATGCTAGGCATAGTTTCATGGGCTATGCAAAACAGGCTCTAGATGGCTAAAAATCTGCTCATTTATTTTTAAAACAATGGAATGTGTATTGAGTTTGGTGCTGGCAGGCTTTTGAGATAACAGGTCTCAACCTGTAGTGGGGAAATAAACAACCAAGGGGACAATAGATAGAGGCCATCTTTGGCTCATTTATATAACAGTGTTCTAGGGGAGAGTCTGATTTCTTGACTTTTCCAACTTTAAGAAGCTAATTAAATTCCTTGGCTCATAGTTCCCTTTTTCTAATTGACCTTTCTTCCATTGCCATGTCTACCTCTGACCACAGCTGAGAAAGATTCTCCAATTCTAAGAGTCATGTGATTAAATTGAGATCACTTGGATAATCTAGGGCCCTCTCCCCATCCCTAGTTTCTTAATCATATCTGCAAAGCCCCTCTTCTTTGAAAGGTAACATATTCACAGGATCCAAGGATTAGGACACAGACATCTTTGGTAGGCATTATCCTGCCTACCACAAACAGCAATGGTTTCTACTGCAACTCTGAGAGCGTCTGTTGGGCACTGTGGCATACTCTGTGCACACTTATGGCAGGCCAGAAGTGCCAGGGGGTGAATGCTACAGGAGTGGCCCTCAACCCATGAGAACTAGGGGTTGGTGGCTAAATACCAAGCTTCCTCAATCCTTTGTAGGTCAAGTCTCAGTCTCTCAGAGGTTTGAGCCCTATTTGGCAACAGTGGTCACTTTCTGGTTATTCACACATCCTTTATTAACTTTTCTCCTCTCCCTGTACTACTGCCCCACTCCCTCACCACACTTCTATTGTTGCCTCCCAAGTAAACCTCTTGCATGCAATCCCTCATCTCAGAGTTGCTTTGGAGAGAACAAAAACAAAGGTGCAATGCTTCCTGGGCCAAGGACCTGAAGAGAATCACAACCCTTTGAGCCCCCACTATTGCCTCCACTAAACATCAAACAAACAGATTCTGGAGGACCTTTTGTGCCTTAAGTGTAGAAACAGAGGGAATCTAGGGGCAGCAAGTGGCATCCCTGAGAGCCAAACAATGGTTTATCCAAATGACAGATAAACAACTACATTCTCTTTATTGCACCTTACAGTGGGATTGCACTGCTGAGTTTCTAAAATAGGTTTCATAATACAATTCTATTGCTTTATGTCCCTGAAATCAAACCTGTGCCTTCGGCTCTACTAATGTTTTATAAAGGCTATGATGGTAGATATCTTGAACCTTCTTTCACTGTCTAGCTCTTAATTGGTGTAAGATTCTTTTTTTTTCCACTTTAAAATCCAGATCCTGCACAATGGTGTAAGATTCTTGATGGCAACTTGAGCTGTAGTTATTTCAGCATAACTGGACTCTCATAAATAGATCTAGCTAAATGACAGAGAAGTCTGGTGCTTCCTTGGCATTACATCAGAGAGATGTGGGTTTGTCTAATCATAGTAGTCATTTGTCTCTATCAATGTTATTCTTATTTGTAACAAGCTCATTTGGGGACAATATGCTTAAGTGGAGTTATTTCCCACATGATTGATGAGGCAGCATCAAGTGCATGTATAACCGTTTATAAAATAAGTGACCCTGGCTCTGTGCCGGAGTGGGTAAAAGGAAACGAACCCTGTCTTCTTAGTTTTCACTCTAAGCTGCTAGACAATCTTAGAATTAATTTCTTCAACAAATATTTTTTGAATGCTTGCCTTGCACAGAGTTTTGTTTTAGATAAGGGGTAGATAAAAACTGAAACCTGTTTTCACAAAATTTTAGAGGTCAATATCAGAAAAAAATGTAAAATTTTCTAATATGAGGTAGAGAATTTTAAGAACCACAAGACTTATAGTTGGAGCTGTGGCAATTTCCAAGAAGGAAGAGTACAGTGTACTTCCAGCTCTTTAGGAGGGGGGGAGATTCTCAAGAAGGAAGCAGCATTTCTAAAGTTCATTTTATCTTAGAATGTTAACTGCAAATTATTCTAAATTCATCTTGTTATTGTCAGTAAATGAAATAGAGATTAATTAAATAGGTAATGAAAACTACGCTCCTTAAGGTGGCATTCAATGCTCATTAAAAAGTGGCCTTATCCTGCCTTGCTGATATAGATTTATATCAGATGAACCTGGAGAGCTTCCCACTCGAAGACCTTCAAGATGAAAGTGAGAGTCAGTGACAAGGAAGCCTTGTTTGATCTAAGGCAGTGGTTCTCAACCAGGAGCTATTTTTCCCCGCCCCAGGGGACATTTGGCAGTGTATGGAGGCATTTTTAGTTCTCACAACTTGGGATCGGGGACTGTGTGTGTTGCCGAACTCTAATGTGTGGAGGCCAGGGATGCTGCTAAACAAACATCCTACAGTGCACAGGATGGTGCCCACAGCAAAGAATCATCTAACCCGAATATGGATAGTGCCGAGGTTGAAAAACCCTGATCTAAGGGACAGAGGCATGCTGTGCACACAGAGGATTGAGGTTTAGCTTCATGAGTGCGATCTGCTTATGACTAAAGATGTCACTCCTGTCAGGAGTAATTAATTAGACCTAGTATAACCCAAATGACAAAATAGTCAAAAAAGAACCTTTCATTAAGAATTTCCTCTTTTGTAAGTGAGCTCTTTTACTCTACATGAAGTTCTTTGTATTTATACCATATAGCAAATAAGGGATCCAAAATATGGTTCTTTGTACTGGTAATGAACAGCGGCATGAATTTTGTTGGGTGTATGATTTAATTGCTTTTCAGGATGTTGACATGGGTGTAAAAACATCAGGAGGTTAAGTTATTAAATGTCCCCACTTCATTTCACTCTATCTGCTGCTGCTGGGATTTGTTCAAGAGAAACAGAAGTCATGCTAGAAATGAGCTCTGGTATTTTCTAGAAGCAAGGTCACCCATTACAGTACAGTTCTCAATCCTGGTTACACACTAGATACACCTGGGAGCTTTTAAAAATCTAAATGCCCAGACTCCCACCTCAGACCATTATCTCAGAATGTTTAGGTGTAGAGCTCAGACATCTTGGTTTTTTAAGGCTTCCCAGGTGGTTGCAATGCAAAGCCAAGTTTGAGAACCTTGCTTCTTTAAATGTCATCTGTTGACCAGCAGCATCAGAATTACCTAGCTCTTGTTAGAAATGCAGCCTCTCAGGCCCTACCCCAGAACTGTGGAATCAGAATATGCTTTACAAAATGACTTGTGAATCAGGAGATTCACAAGCACATAAAAGCTTGAGAAGTGCTGCTCTGAAATATATTAAAGAGAGTCCACTTTGAAAATATATGCATATTGCAATATGCACAGTCTAAAAGAATGCATACTATTAGGAAGAAATATTATTACTATGGCTTCAATGCTGTGCTTGTAGATCTGCCACTCTCTTCAGAGCTGCCAGGCAGGGACATTTAAGTCCACTGAAGCAGTACCCACAACCACCCCTTTTCCCAGGTGGTCTGTCCCAGGAAGTTGGGGGCTTTATAAGTCCCTGATGGGCTACTGCCTTTTTTCAGAGATGCCCTGCCCAGCGAGGATGGAGTCTCGTGACACAGCCTGCCTGCAGAGGCCTCACTGAGCTGCCATGGGCTCTGCCCAGTTCGAACTTCCCAGCGACTTTGTTAACACAGCCAAGGTTAAAAACGCCTACTCGAGCCTCAGCAATGGTGGCTGCCCCTCCCACCACCAAGCTCGAATGTCCCAGGTCAAGTTCAGACTGCTGTGCTGGCTGTGAGAATTGCAAGCCAGTGGATCTTAGCTTGCCATCTTCATGGGGGTGGGACCCACCAAGCCAGATCACTTGGCTACAATACAGCCGCCTTTCCAGGGCAGTGAACAATTCTGTCTCACTGACATTCCAGGCACCACTAGGGTATGAATAAAAAAACTGCTGGGGCAAGCTCAGTGTCTTCCCAAACGGCCACCCAGTTTTTGTGCTGGAAACCCAGGGCCCTGGTATTGTAGGCACTGGAGGGAATCTCCTGGTCTTTGGGTTGTGAAGACCATGGGTAAAATGCAGTATCTGGGCCGGGGTACAGGGGACGGTCCCTAATGTCTTCTCTTGGCTAGAAGAGGGAGATTTCCCGGCCCCTTGTACTTCCAAGGTGAGGTGATGCCCCACCCTGCTTCGGCTCGCCCTCCTTGGGCTGCACCCACTGTCCAACCAGTCCCAGTGAAATGAACCAGGTACCTCAGTTAGAAATGCGGAGATCACCCGCCTTCTGTGTTGATCTCGCTGTGAGCTGTGCACTGGAGCTGTTCCTATTCAGCCATCTTCTCCAGCTTTTTTAAAAAGTATAATTGACAATTAGAAGTCATGTATATTTAATGTATACAACTTGTTGATCTGATATATGTATACACTGTGAAATAATCACCATGATCAAACTAATTAACATGTGCATCATCTCACACAGTTACCAGTTGCTTTCTGTTTTTCCTTCCTTTCTACCTTCTTTCCTACCCTCTCTCTTTCAGGAGAACACTAAAGATCTACCCCCTTAGCAAATTTCAACTATACAGTACAGTATTGTTAACTATAGTCACATTGTTGTACATTAGATCTCCAGAGCTTATTCATCTGGCATAACTGAAACTTTGTATCCCTTGACCAACATCTTTCCCTCTCCCTATCCCTTGGCAACCAACATTCTACTCTGTGCTTCTGTGAGTTTGGTTACTTTAGATTCCACATGTAAGTGAGAATCTGTAGTATTTCACAGCAAAAAGATTTGAAAGCCAATGTTCTCAGCGTGGATCAGGCCAGGTAAACAAATTCACTTGAGCATCTCAGGCTTAAACCTTCTCAGATACCCTCAAGAGGCAGTCACCGATACAGTAGCAGTGGTCATTTTGTTGCCATGATGACAGGGACAGGAGGTATATGTTGCACTAACTATATTGCACCTCACTAGAACTTGCAAAGCCCTCACTGTTGTTTTACCAGCCCACACTCACACCTCACCTGAGTATTATGATGCCCATGATCCAGTGGGCTCATCACTCCATGACCTGCCTTTAGAGTTCAAACTGTGTCATCCTCAGCTGCCCACATCTGCTCAATTATACAGCACACAGCTGGGAGAAAAGAGACACCATCTCAGGAGTTAAGTCCATTTTCTATGAAAATATAACTTCTTCGAATCATATCAGGTTTTCTTTGTGCCTCTAATTATAACTATTGTATTGACATCTTTGAAAAGGAAAGAGAGAGCTGGGCCCAGTGGTGCATACCTATAATCCCAGCTACTTGAGAGGCTGAGGCTGGAGGAACAGGAGTTCAAGGCTGCAGTGAGCTATGATCATGGCACTGCACTGCAGCCTGGACAACAGAGCAAGACCCTGTCTCTTAAAATAAGAGAAGGAAAGGGCTACAGACTCCCCATCATGTGACAAATACTGTGTTACATACCTTCATGCACATTTTCTTAACTAGAAACTCAGTTGGTCAACAATTAGATCAACAGATACTGGCATTATTTTCCCATAGTGACCAATCTCTGTCTTCTGTGTTTACTTCAGTCAATCTACCCCCTGGGCCTATAGATAAATTTTCTCTCTGAAATCTTAAATCTGGTAACCGTTATAATGAAGCAGAGAAAAGGGGAACTCTTGGAAATACACTACAGAAACTCCACTAAAGAAACAAACTCTCATTTCATCCATTATTTTCCATTTTCTTTTTCCACTTTTTTTTGGCAAGAGTTGCATATAAGAAGCTATAGCTGAAGTGTCAGTAAACAAACAAATGGCTGCAGGGAAAGCAGAAGGGAGCTAGGGCACAAATGATCTGTGAAACTAAATCATAAGCCAGAATAATGGAGCATAGACTGTTTCTGGTTCATTCTGCTGCTTTAATCTGCAGTCCAATGCTCTACCTCTGAGCTATACCCCTTCCTTACTCTGCTGCTTTGAATGTCCTTGGGAGAAGCAATAGGAAAGGGCCTCCTGATGGTTTCCAGTGTTCATCTGCTTCAGTAACTGCTAATTTTAAAACAGAACCTACAGTCTATATTCATTAAAGAAGAGCTAGCTTACCAACATCATTCAAATTCAGGAGATGAGTCTGGCCAGAGAAAGCAGTTTATAGTTTTTCACCTGGAGAAACACATTTGTTCTACAGCTATAGAAAGCAATGACGTGATGGCCCACAGACGTCTTTCTCCTCACTGTCCCTCTGTCAGAAACCTCCTAACACTTCTCCAAGTCACACCTGGGCGATTTCATCATGAACCTGTCTCTTCTAAGTTGGTAGGAAGATATCAAGGGCCAGAGGAAATATAGATCTGATCCTAGTGATTGAGTTATCAGTTGTTGAGTTTACTGAGCCCCCTGCAGAGACAAGCAACTCACCAAACATCCACTGAAAACAGCATTGACTTTCATCCTCTGAGCTACTTCCAGTAGAAATTGAGCAGTAACAGGGAAGAGGGGAACTACTTCCAGTGGTTATCTGGAAGGTTGATATTATTGCTTGAAGCCTCTAGGCTATCAAAACAATATAATAAAGATAGGCCGCTATGAACACTGTTTGTCAGCCTCTAAAAGGACATACATTCAGTGCCTATTTCTTTTCATAATTAGGAGTTTTCTTATTCTATATTTTATATATTCTATATTAGGGTCATTTTCAAAATCATAACAGCAGCCAAGGGAGTTGTTGCTTACTTAAAATCCTTAGAAATTATGAAATAAAATATTTTGTAAGTCAAAGATAATTGAAAGAGGAAAATATACCTGAATTGAACTGTTGTTATGGTTTATTATATTAGAGCAGGATTTCTCAAAACTATACTACAAAGCTACAGTAATCAAAAGAGCATGGTACTGGTACCAAAACAGAGATATAGACCAATGGAACAGAACAGAGGCCTCGGAGGCAATGCCACACATCTACAACCATCTGATCTTTGACAAACCTCATAAAAACAAGCAATGGGGAAAAGATTCTCTATTTAATAAATGGTGTTGGGAAAACTGGCTAGCAGTGTGCAGAAAGCAGAAACTGGACCCCTTCCTGACACCTTACACTAAAATTAACTAACTCCAGATGGATTAAAGACTTAAGACCTAACACCATAAAAACCCTAGAAGAAAACCTAGGCAAAACCATTCAGGACATAGGCATAGGCAAGGACTTCATGACTAAAACACCAAAAGCTTTGGTAACAAAAGCCAAAATAGACAAATGGGACCTAATTTAACTCCAGAGCTTCTGTACAGCAGAAGAAACAATCATTAGAGTGAACCGGCAACCAACAGAATGGGAAAAAATTTTTGCAATCTACCCATCTGACAAAGGGCTAATATCCAGAATCTACAAAGAACTAAAACAGATTTACAAGAAAAAAACAAACCCATTCAAACGTGGGCAAAGGATATGAACAGACGCCTTTCAAAAGAAGACATATAGAGGCCAACAAACATATGAAAAAATGCTCATCATCACTGGTCATTAGAGAAATGCAAATCAAAACCACATTGAGATACCATCTCACACCAGTTAGAATGGCGATCATTAAAAAATCTGGACACAGAAGATGCTGGAGAGGAGGTGGAGAAATAGGAACACTTTTACACTGTTGGTGGAAGTGTAGATTAGTTCAACCATTGTGGAAGGCAGTGTGGCGATTCCTCAAGGACCTAGAAATAGAACTTCCATTTGGCCCAGCAATCCCATTACTGTGTATAGATCCAAAGGATTATAAATCATTTTACTATAAAGACACATGCACACGTATGTTCATTACAGCACTGTTTACAATAGCAAAGACCTGGAACCAACCCAAATGCCCATCGACGATAGACTGAACAGGGAAAATGTGGCACATATACAGCATGGAATACTATGCAGCCATCAAAAACGATGAGTTTGTGTCCTTTGTAGGGACATGGATGAATCTGGAAACCATCATTCTCAGCAAACTGACACAAGAACAGAAAATTAAACACCACATGTTCTCACTCATAGGCGGGTGTTGAACAATGAGAACACGTGGACACAGGGAGGGGAGCATGACACACTGGGATCTGTTGGGGGGAACTAGGGGAGGTACAGTGGGGGGTAGGGAGGTTGGGGAGGGATAACACGGGGAGAAATGCCAGATATAGGTGATGGGGGGATGGAGGCAGCCAACCACATTGCCATGTATGTACCTATGCAACAATCCTGCATGTTTTGCATGTGTACCCCAGAACCTAAAGTGCAATAAAAAAAATTATATATATATATATATATAGAGAGAGAGAGAGAGAGAGAGAGAGAGAGAAAAGAAATAAGGTCTCGGAATTTAGAGTAAGAAGAAATTGAATGCCACATATATTTATATATTGAAATTGTATTTAAAATGTTTAAAGCAATTAAATGATAAATAAATAAACCAAAATAATGTTGAAAGAGGAAAAAAAAAAAAGGCAGGGAGAAGTCTGGCAGCTAAGCAAGCACACAGGAGAAATGACGCCAGGGCCCTGCACATATCCCTGACCTGACCTGGGAAAACAGGCGAGTCACTTCCTGAGATAAGAGCAAGTGAAATTTTTTATCTAGCACTTACTACCTGCCAGGACCTGTGCTAAGCACTTTCCATATGTTATCTCCCATAAGTCTCTACTATAACACGACAGAGGAGCTATCATTACTCCTGCTTTATCAGTGAGGGAGCCGAGGCTCTAGCTCTTTGCTCTGCCTGGACTTTCCTCAGATGAGTTAGCCACTTGTCCTTTTTTTTTTTCTTTTTAAATAAAATACAACACATAAAATCAGGCCTTTAACTCCTGGGTTTTCACCTCAGCCCCCTGAGTATCTGGAACCATAGGCATGCACCATGCATCCAGCTTTTGCTTATCCTTTTGGATTGTTATTTTCTCACTGAGGGCTTATCTGATAACTCTATTTAAAATTAGAACCCCTCAACACTTTCTTCCTCTTCCCTGCTTTATTTCCCTCTAGCACTTACCATCATCCTACCTATTGCACTTACTAATATTGCATTTAGTAATATTGCAGCTGTCTTTTCCCATGAGAGACTAGTCCCTACCATTGACAACTGTTATGGTAATAATTGATTCATGCAGGAACCTTTAATAGATGTTAGAAGTAGTGGGTGAAGGTTTGAGACGATTTACAACTCACTACAAGATCCTTGTTTGTTATGATAGAGAAAATAGCAACTGTCATGCATATTGCTCACATAAAGAGACCACCAGGCAGGCTTTGTGTGGCCAACAAGGCTGCTTATTTCATGCTTGGGTGCAAGCGGGCCAAGTCCGAGAAAGGAGTTAGGCAAAGTGGGTAGGAGAGGAGATTGGTTACATAGGTTATATAGGTTGGGGCAAATGGTCAGCTAAAGGTGGTAATCTATCCTGGGGAGGGGAAGGGCGTCACAGGATGCATGATCACAAGGGTAGGGGTCATTTATTACAAACAGTCATGATTATAAGGGTGGGGAGTATCAGCTGCAGTCAGAGGGGAGAGTGAGACAGATTACATAGTTACAGGAGTGGGGATCTTGAGAAACCCAATGTCCAGGGGGAAATTTTTGCAAGGCTGAACAGGAATAATAGGTGCAGGTTACAGAGCAATTAGTTGAGGCAGGAACAAGTTGTTTCACTTCTTTCTGTGGCCACCTGGTTACTTGTGGTTACTTCAGACTTTCTGGCTCCTGGGGACCATCCAGAGGTATACGTGCGGGTCACGAAGGCTAAAATGGCCAGGCCTGGACTTGGAGGCCTAACAGCAGCTTTACAGTGGAGAATCCTGGAAGACACTACCTTAACCAAGTGATCAAAGTTAACCCATATTAATTCACCCATATTGGGTAAATTGATGTCACATGCCTCCTAATATCATTCACTGCAAACATACCGTCACTTTTGTGGGGTTTCTGCCACAATTGCATGATCTTAATCTAATTACCCACAAATGTTTGACAAACCAAACTGAATAATATTCTATAAAATAATTGACCTGCAATCTTAAAGAATGTGAAGGTCATGAAAGACAGGGAAAAGACTGAGAAACTGTTCCAATTGTAGGAGACTGAAGAGGTGTGACAACCAAATACTATGTGTGATCCCAAACTGAGTTTCCTTCTTATAAATAATGTTATTGAGATAGCTGATACAGTTTAAATAAGGTCCATTGAATAGTATGTATGAATGTCAAATTCCTGATTTTGATATTTGTGTTGCAGTTGTATAAGAGGATGTCCTTGTTTATACAAAGTATGTGCTGAAGTATTTAGAAGAAAAAGGCATCACGTTTGCAATTTACTCTAAAATGACCCAGAAAAAAACAGGATAGACATATATAGAGGAGATAAAATTAAGTAGATATGGCAAAATTTTATGTTTTGGGGAATCTGAAGGGTATTCAGGAATGCTTTGTGCTACTTTTGCAACTTTTCTTTATGTCTGAAATTATTTAAAGTAATTATTTAAAGTAAAAGCTTACTAAAAGAAAATCTCAGCCGGGCATGGTGGCTCATACCTGTAATCCTAGCACTTTGGGAAGTCAAGGTGGGTAAATCATCTGAAGTCAGGAGTTCAAGACCAGCCAAAATGGTGAAACCCCTGTCTCTATTAAAAATACATAAAATTAGCAGGGGGTGATGTAATCCCAACTACTCAGGAGGCTGAGGCAATAGAATCCCCTGAACCCAGGAGGTGGAGGTTGCAGTGAGCCGAGATCGTGCCATTGCACTCCAGCCTTGGCAACAAGAGCTAAACTCCATCTCAAAAAAAAAGAAAAAAGGAAAAAGAAAAAGAAAAGAAAATCCCCGTTAGATGAATGAATACTGGCTTATGACTTAACAAGGTTCTCGCGTGCAGGTTGAGGGACAATTTACAAGTCATTATACTAGGCCTGACTCAATTGCAGAAGTTCCTGCCTTCCAATTTGAGCATGCCAAAGTTATTTTTCTTTTCTGCCCTTAATTACATTCGGGTCATCCTTTCGGAGAAAGCCTGTGGCATCAAGCTGTCTGGGAAACCCCTTGAAAACTATGGAAGTGTGTTCAGGGTCAGAAAATGCCAACTGGAGAAATCATTAGGGCTGAAAGTGAGAAAGACAACAGGGAACAAACTCTAGACAGTAATTCAGGAAAAGAGTAGCATCCCATTATTATTATTACTTTTGGAGACAGGATCTCGCTGTGTCACTCAGGTTGGAGTGCAGTGGTGTGATCATAGCTCAATGAAGTCTCAAACTCCTAGGCTCAAGCGATCCTCCCACCTCAGCTTCCTAAAGCTCTGAGATTACAGGCATGCACCACTGCACCCAGCCTAGAGTCCTATCATTCTTATGAGATGGAAGCAAGAGAAGTTAAGAGATATTGGCATCAAAAGCTTACAAACCTTGCTCAATTTCACTTGAAATGATCTTTTATAAGAAAAAAGGCCTAAGAAAATAGTAACAAACGAGAGATCGTTCTCAAACATGTTCTGTGTACCAGTCTATTTTGAAAAGTCCTGGGGTGGAGTTTTGATCTGCTGTACTCAAGAAAGGTTTTTGTTCGTTTGTTTGTTTCTTAGTTGTTTTAAGCAGCAGGTGCTTTCCAGTGAACTTGGAATTTCCCTCAATCACAAAAACAGGGCTTATTACTTAAAGGTTAAGCTACACTGAGTTTTCAGCTCATGGTAATAGACTCTGAAATAAGGAACATTTTCTCCACAAAAATGTGTTTGGAAGTATAAAAGAATTAAAAGTCAATAAAGTTTAAAAAATGCAATGCTTCCTGAAATGGAGCAATCACAGAAGTCACAAGAATGTCACTGAAGCAGGAAAACAGCACTATAGAAAATGAAAGAGATAACTAGAAGACAAATGGAAAAAACATGTAAAAAGCGTGGCAATATTGAAGAGGTGAAATGTTTAAAAAGAGTTGATTGAGCCAGATGAAGACTGTGCAAACTCAAAGCGAGGCAGGTAAAATAAGTGCGTGAAAAAGGTTGGGAAAAACATAGAATAGACAATGGTGAATGGTGGACATGAATATGTCAACTGCAGAGTGAATATTCCTTTCTGTGGGTTTGCTAACACTCAACAGCAGCTGACCTCTGCCATCTGAGAATAAGGACCTGTCTTTCCACATTTTCCAAATTTTCAACAGAAGCTTTAAATCCAGATTGCAAAACTAAATTTTTATGGGAAATCTGATTTTTACATGTTTTCTACGATTTTAAAATTAAAGCAAGAGTCTGAGTACAGTGGCTCATGCCTGTAATCCCAGCCTTTTGGGAGACTGAGGCAGGAGGATTGTTTTAGCCCAAGAGTTTGAGACCATTCTGGGCAACATAGTGAGACCCTGTCTCTACAAATAACAAAAAAATTAGCCAGGTGTGGTGGTGCGCACCTGTGGTCCCAGCTACTTGGGGGACTGAGGCAGGAAGATCTTGAGCCCAGGAAGTTGACACTGCAGTGAGCCATGATTGGACCACTGCACTCCAGCCTAGGTGACGGAACAAGATCCTGTCTCAAAAAAATAAAATCAATTAATTCAATAAAAGCAAAAACTGTAAGAGGGCTCATTATATGCAGGACCAACAAAATGCATCTAAGGGCTGAATTTACCCACTCATGGGTTACCAGCTTTTGGCTTCTGAGTCAGAGAACTCAACGAGAGGAAAAATAACAATCTTAATTATGTCAGTAACCTGCATCACTGCAGTCAAGGAGAAAATGCTAAGTGCACTTACGTATCTTCATGACATTGAAGCACACCCAGGGGCCAATTTGCCATTTACCAATGGCTATGCTTTCTGTGCGTGGGTTTTTTTTTTTTTTTTTTGAGACAGAGTTTTGCTCTTATTGCCCAGGTTGGAGTGCATTGGCGCGGTCTCGGCTCACTGCAACTTCCACCTCCTGGGTTCAAACGATTTTCCTGCCTCAGCCTCCCAAGTAGCTGGGATTACAGGTGCCTGCCACCATGCCTAGCTAATTTTTTTGTAGTTTTAGTAGAGATGGGATTTCACCATGTTGGCCAGGCTGGTCTTGAACTCCTGACCTCAAGTGATCCACCTGCCAGCTCTGCCTCCTGAAGTGCTGGGATTACAGGTGTGGGGATTACAGGTGTGAGCCACCTAACCTGGCCACTTTCTGTGTTTTATCCTGGCTGTGAAGCATCTGATTTCATTTTTCAGGCTGAGTCCAGAAGGACAATGCCTGCAAAAACAGAGCCAAAAAAGTGTTAAACACTTAACTGTACCAGTTGAGAAGACATCTCATCACAACTACCCTGATTTGGGGTGGTCAGGCTTAGCTAACTTAGCATAGCATTTCAGACTGATGTCGATATTTGCTAATTAAAAGCATGAAGAGGGATATGGCTTCCATTCTCAGGTTTTTGGGGTGGGTTTTTTTTTTTGTGCCCCTTTCACCAACCTCTTTCTTTTAATTAGCGAGATAATTTTTTTGCTATTTTCAAGACAATCATCCGGAACAATGTCTATCTTGCATTTGAAATGTGTTTATATTTATTAGAAATTATACTTAAAATTTGCAAAGCAATCCCACTGACATTGTCTTAATTGCTCCTTTGGAGATCCCTGTGAAACAGAGATGATGATGATGACGATGCCCATTTTGCAAATGAAAAAAATGAAACTCAGAGTCAGAAAGGGAATTCAAATATAGTAACTGACAAGATGAATTAATTAGCACATGAGTTGGAATCTGAAGTCAGGTCCTCTCATACCAAACCCCAGTCTCTCCTGTAGTTCTCTGATACTAGCCCCTGGTCTTCTTCACTATGTAACTTTGCAGATAAGTAAGGTTAGTCCTTAAAGGGAAGACAAAAAAAAAAAAAAAACCTCCAGCAATAATAATGACTTTTACTTTTCCATAAGATTTTCATCATTAAAACAAGTACTTCCAGCTGATATCAGCATTCATTGCATGATTATAGGTGGTATGCTGATAGCTAAAGCTTTAACAGGAGACCCAGGTTACTCAAGGACATAATTGCCGGGCGTGGTGGCTCATGCCTATAATCCCAGCACTTTGGGAGGCTGAGGCAGGCAGATCACCTGAGGTTAGCAGTTTGAGACCAGCCTGACCAATATGGTGAAACCCTGTCTTGAAAAAAAAAAAAGAAGAAAATAATTAACTTTCTTTTTTTAAAGTGTAAGTAAGATCAGAATCTGATAAAGAGGCTTCAAGACCTCACAGAGAAACCCAGCTTTGCAAAATCACCAGGAAGTGCCTTAGATTGGTGCTTATACTTTCCATATTTTATCCAGTAACCAAGTTAAGTCTCAGAGCTCCTACCCAGTCAGAATCCTCAAGAAAAAGTGCACTTGGTTTCACCATGACTAATGTTAACATTTTCTACTTTGTTATTTCAAATCTAACCATGGAGCTGTGCTATTGTTTGGCTAGTCATCTTGTTCCTGATCACTTCTTATACACCCTGACCAGTGGCAATAATGCCCCATTTTCCTTCTGCATTGCTGCCTTCAATAGTTCTCCACTATGTTGCCAAGGAAGGCCCCAATCAAAGATACTGTCATGGTGCTTCCCAAGTCGGGCTGTGCACTAGGTTCAACCACAGTGCTTGGTTGAAAATACAGATACATGATTCTGATTCAGTAGTCTGGGGTGGAGCCTGGGTGTGTAAAGAATACATATATTTTTTTCTTATTTAAGAGATGGGGGTCTTGCTATGATGTTCAGGCTGGATTTGAACTCCTGGGCTCAAGAGATCCTCCCACCTCAGCCTCCCCAGGACATGAGACTATAGGTGTTCACTCTGCCCACCTCGGCCTCCCAAAGTGTTGGGATTACAGGCATGAGCCACAGTGCCCAGCCTGTTTAATTTTGATCAAAATAAATATGTACCAAGAATCTCCCTGACCTCTTCAGAAGTGTAAGAAAAGCATTTTATTTAGGGCTAGGAGCAGGAGAAGTCCAAGCATGTGGTCAGAGCAAGTTTTATTTTGTTGAATTTCACTTCCCAACCTAAAAAAAAAAAAACTAGCAGAAATAGAATTACCACAGGGTTCTGGAGAAACTGGGGAAGGATAATTGGAGGGCATAGAATTCTTGTCTAGAGGTAGGAAGTAGAGAATTCCAGGCAGTGGAAATATTTTGAAGAAACGCCTAGGGGAAAGAATATGTGCAATGCATGAGGAATAGTAAAGATGTCAACTTTCTGGAGCAGAAGGCAGGGCCGCAGTGCAGGAAAGGCGATGTGTGGCAGGTACCCCTCAACATCCCCTTCCCCTACATACAGCAGATGTTGCTAATTGATTCCAGAACATTCCTGCTGCATATATTTTAGAATCCTTCACAAGACAGTGTATGGAATGCTACTGCCAATTGATCAGGGTTGGCATATGGTATGAACTCCATCTATTGTCTGAGAAATATTTATAAATAAAAATAAATTTTAGAAGTAATGTGTTATCCAATTCTGAATGTTACATATATATATTTGGACCTCCATATTCATGGGCACATCTGTGAATTAATTCAGCTGCAAATAAAAAATATTTGGGAAAAGCAGGGCACAGTGGCTCACGTCTGTAATCCCAGCACTTTGGGAGGCTGAGGTGGGTGGATCATGAGGTCAGGAGTTCGAGACCAGCCCGGTCAATATGGTGAAACCCCATCTCTACTAAAAATACAAAAATTAGCTGGGTGTGGTGGTGCACCCCTGTAGTCTCCGCTATTCAGGAGGCTGAGGCAGAAGAGCCGCTTGAACTCAGGAGGCAGAGGTTGCAGTGAGCTGAGATCACCCCACCGCATTCCAACCTGGTCAACAAAGTGAGACTCTGTCTCAGGGGTTGGGGAGGGAGAAAATATTTGGGGAAAAAAAACCTCAATACAACAGTAAAAAATAATACAAATTTAAAAACTCAGTATAGTATAATGACTATTTACATAACATTTATATTTTATTAGGTCTTATAAGTAATCTAGAGATGATTTAAAGTATATAGGAGGAGGCTGGGTGTGGTGGCTCACGCCTGTAATCATAGTACCTTGGGAGGCCAAGGTGGGCGGATCACTTGAGGTCAGGAGTTCAAGACCAGCCTGGGCAACAGGATGGTACCTTGTCTCCACTAAAAATGCAAAACAACAACAACAAAACAACAAAGAGCCAGGCATAGTGGTGTGTGCCTGTGGTTCCAGCTACTCAGGAGGCTGAGACGGGACGTTCACTTGAGCCTAGGAGTTGGAGGTTTCAGTGAACCAAGATCACACCACTGTACCCTAGCCTGGGTGACAGAGTAAGACCCTGTCTCAAAAAAAAAAAGTATACGGGAGGAAGTACATAGGACATACACAAATACTACATCACTTTACAAGAAGGACTTGAGTGTTCTTGGATTTTGGTATCTGATGCTGGGGGGAAGGTGGTGTAGATGGGCTGGAATCAAACCCCTGTGAATACTGAGGGATGACTGTACCTTTGGCCTCAAACACGAATTATCCATTACATTAAAAAATATATTGGGAAATCAGCATACATATGGGTATCAGTCTGTTTTTGCATTGCTATAAAGAAATACCTGGCTGGGCTCAGGGGCTCATGCCTGTAATGCCAGCACTTTGGGAGGCCAAGGTGGGTCAATCACCTGAGGTCAGGAGTTCAAGACCAGCCTGGGCAACGTGGTGAAACCCCATCTCTACTAAAAATACAAAAATTAACTGGGTGTGGTGGTGCATGCATGTAATCCCAGCTACTCAGGAGGCTGAGGCAGGAGAATTGCTTGAGCCCAGGAGGCAGAGGTTGCAGTGTGCTGAGACTGCACCATTGTACTACAGCCTGGGCAACAGAGCAAGACTCTGTCTCAAAACAAACAAACAAAAAAGAAATACTTGAGGCTGGGTAATTTATAAAGAAAAGAGGTTTATTTTGGCTCATGTTTCTGCAGGCTTTATGAGAAGCATGGTGCTGGCATCTGCTCCCAGTGAGGGCTTCAGGAAGCTTTCCGTCATGGCAGAAGGCAAAGCAGGAGCCAGTGTATCACATGGTAAGAGAGGGAACAAGAGAGAGCAGGGGGAGGTCCCAGACTCTGTTAAATGACGAGATCTCATGTGAACTGAGAGAGAACTTACTCATCACCAAGGAGATGGTGCTAAGCCATTCGTGAGGGATCTGCTCCTATGATCCAATACCTTCCACTAGGCACACCTCCAACATTAGGGATTATATTTCCGTAAGATATTTGGAGGAGACAAGCATCCAAATCATATCAATATGTACACCAATACCTGTATGTGTATCAAAATTGACACAAAGCTGCTGCTGCTGCTACTGCTGTGTGGGTGGGTGTGTATCATTAAAGTACCAGTAAGGATATAGTTTTAACAGAAAATTGCTTCCTTAATAAAAATAATGCTTTGGGGAGAAACATCAGCATAGCCAATTAAAATTAGTTTATCCCACGTATCAAAATGGAAAACTAAGCTAAAGTTCAAAAGACCTGTCTCAGTCAACTTTCTGTTGCTTATAACAGAATATCTGAAACTGGATAATTTACAAAGAAGAGACATTTATTTATTCCTGTTATGGAGGCTGAGAAGCCCAAGGTCGAAGAGCTGCATCTTGTGAGAACCTTCTTGCTGGTGGGGACTCTGCAGAGTCCCAAGGCGAGGTGGTCCAGGGCATCACATAGTTGGGGAATGAGCATGCTCTCTCAGGTCTCTCTTCCTCTTTGTATAAACCCACCAGTCCTGCTACCAAGATAACCCATTAATCCCTTCAGGATTGTCTCATGATCCAATCACCTCTTAAAGGTCATATCTCTCAATTAAGGATTTTCAACATGAGTTTTGGAGTGGACATTCAAACCATAGCCAACTTCCAAAGCTAAAAATTCCTCTGGGAGCAAATACTATATTTTAAATATTCTTTTTTTTTTTTTTTTTGAGACAGAGTCTTGCTCTGTCACGCAGTCAGGAGTGTAGTGGTGCCATCTTGGCTCACTGCAACCTTTGCCTCCTGGGTTCAAGCACTTCTCCTGCCTCAGCCTCCTGAGTAGCTGGGATTACAGGTGTGTGCCACCATGCTTGGCTAATTTTTTGTATGTTTAGTAGAGATGGGGTTTCACTGCATTAGTCAGGATGGTCTCTATGTCCTGACCTCATGATCCGCTTGCCTCAGCCTCCCAAAGTGCTGGGATTACAGGCGTGAACCACCATGCCCGGCCTAAATATTCTTTCGGTGCTTTATAACTGTTTGTGTAGTACTAGACACATATGGTTGTTATGTAGAATAATTTGGAATAAAGATAAAATACATTGTGTTTGATGTAGAAAAAAAATACCAGTGAGTAAGTTTCGAGGTGTTCTGATATAAATCCTGGAATGGGCATATGTTGCAATTGCTATATGCAAAAATCACTTCTAGCCAAATATATACTATGTATGTGTTAATTCAGTTTCTAATTTAACACAGGGACTCATGTCATCTGCTTTTATATCTCTAAATTCCATTACTTAAAATAGAATGTTTAGAGGTATGTTTTGAAAACGCACTAGGATATATGTGTGTATAGATATAGATGTTTCTTAATAGATATTGCACTTCTGTATGTCATAGATAGATCCATGCTGAACAGCAATATAAATCAGTGGTGTTAAGTTATAATGTGCACAGGACTCATCTAAGTACCCTTCTAAATGTAGATCCCATCTCAGCAGGTCTAGAGTGAGTCCTGAGATTTACCTTTCTAACAAGTTCACAGCTGGTGCCAAAGCCGCTGATCCCTGACCTTGCTTTGAGTAGCTAGGGTCTAGGTCATGGTTAGAAAGTATGGAGACAAGCATACCTGGGTTCAAATTTACTTTCCACTCTCTGTGTGTCCTTATGCAAGTAAATTAACTTCGAGGCTCAGTTTTTTTTTTTTTTTGAGCTGGAGTTTCACTCTTGTTGCCCATGCTGGAGTGCAATGGTGCGATCTTGGTTCACTGCAACCTCCGCCTCCCGAGTTCAAGTGATTCTCCTGCCTCAGCCTCTGGAGTAGCTGGATTACAGGCATATGGCACCATATCCAGCTAATTTTGTGTGGTTAGTAGAGATGGGGTTTCTCCACGTTGGTCAGGCTGGTCTTGAACTCTAGACCTCAGGTGATCCGCCCACCTTGGTCTCCCAAAGTGCTGCGATTACAGGTGTGAGCCACGGCTTCTGGCCTGAGGCTCAGTTTTGACATCTTTAAAGTGAGTATAATACAACTTATTTCATTGGGTTGTCATAGTAATGTGATAACACTATGTCTGATAAGCATTGTTCTTCCTCTGTGTTAATATAGGACCTGACATACACACTGTTGTCTCTCAAATGAAATGTTGCTAATAGCACGGCCTATGCCTGGTTTCATGATAGGGAAAAGTTTTGGGAGCCCAGAACCCAGGATAATGACAGGTTGGTGGAGTAGGCTGGCCAATGGGCTAGGGATCAGAAGGCTTGGATTTTAGTCATTGCCTGTAGTTGGGAGGCTCAAATAAAATCATGTGCATGAAGATATTTTGAAAACTGCAAATCACTATGTACACGAGAGTCCAAGTACTAGTGAAAGTCAGTGGGAAAAAATGTGAGCATGATATGTTGTCAGTATAATGACAATGGCTTACACTTGTGTAGACCAGTTTGCCTTACAAAGCACTTTCGTATGCTTGATCTCTATTTAACATTAATCTCTATTTAATAGTCACAGCAGAACAAACCACCCAGGAAGTTGAAACTGGTTAAACTCTTTTTACCACAGACAAGAAAGCGAAGGCAAAGAGTTTAAGTGACAAGGCCAAGTAAAAATCATGATTGCGACTCCAACCTCTTTATTTACTTTTTAATATTTTAGTTTATTTATTTATTTATTCTGAGACGGAGTCTTGCTCTATCGCCAGGCTGGAGTGCAGTGGCACGATCTCAGCTTACTGCAACCTCTGCCTCCTGGTTCAAGAGATTTCCCTGCCTCAGCCTCCCGAGTAGCTGGGACTACAGGTGGGTGCCACCATGCCCGGCTAATTTTTTGTATTTTAGTAGAGATAAGGTTTCACCATGTTGGCCAGGAAGGTCTCAATCTCCTGACCTTGTGATCTGCCCACCTCGGCCTCCCAAAGTGCTGGGATTATAGGTGTGAGCCACGGCTCCTGGCCAACCTCTTTATTTTATAGATGAATAAATGAGGCTTGTCTCAAAAGTATTGGCCCTGCATCCTCTTCCCAGTCTTTGCAGGGAAAATACATCAATAATACGTCACAGAAAATGTTACAAAACTGAAAGATCAGAAAGAGGACCTAACTGCACGATATAGTGGGTAACAGCACGGATTCTGGCCGTAGACTCCAGCTTTCCCATTGACTAGCCGTATGACCCTGGAAAAGTGACTTCAACTCTTTGCCCATTTCCTTGTCTGTGAAAATGAGATGCTAACAATATCTAGTTTGCAAGGCTGTGGGGGGATTAAATGGATTCATATTCGAAAAACCCTTAAAATGGTGCTTGGCATGTGATGTCTCATGAATATTAGTTACACAAATGTAGTACTTGGCCCTGGAGGGGAAACCAATAGTATTCCTAGTATCCCACTCCCTTTATGTTCTCCTAGATATTGTAGAATACGAGTAATTCTTCTACAAGGCTATGGAAAAAAGGAAAAGAAGCAGAAAGTAAGTTACATATCTCAAGTGACAGAATGGCAAGGCTAGAATTTGAATTCAGCTCTATGGAACACAAAGCCTTTATTCTTCTTTCCACTGAACTCCCAATCATGAATTCTAAATCTTGGTCAGCTGAAATAGGCAAGCCCTGCTCAGGAATAAAAGGTAAACATTTTCCTAGAGTGTCCTTGCCAAAATTTTGGGAAGGGAAGCTAGACAGTGTGTAACTAACTTTGCTGTCTCTTTATGTATTTATTGATACATTTATTGATACAAAAAACTTATTTGTTTTTGATATCTAAAAATGAGTCACTCAAAAACTTGACCTAGAAGTCTACAATGTAGGTTTAGATCACTGGTTCTCAACCAAAGATCATTTTAAGCTCTGGGGACATTAAATTTGAATATATTTTGGTTTTCACAGCTGGGGCAGGGGTCCTACTAGTATCTAGAGGGTAGAGGCTGGAGTGTTGCTACACATCCCACAGACACACACCAGCCCCCACCACAAAAAATTATCCATCCTGAAATGGGAACCAGGGTTACAGAACATCAGCAGCATCGTGGATCATGAGATGAAGGGAGGGGGATTCTAAAGGTTGTCTAATCCAGTTTCCCACCATGCATAAATCTTCTCTATAGTAAGTCTGAAAAGCAATCCCTGTGAAGAATAAACCCAACACTTTGCTTCTTAGTTCAAAAGTATTCAAAATGCAGGTCCTGAAACTCAGAACTCATTATGTGAACCTGATCTCCCTACAGACTCACTCATATCCTGTTTGGAACTTCCTCTAGTGTGTGCCATTCCTGCTGGGTTCTCCACCCCTGCAACCTACCTTTCTTCTCTTCCCTCTGTATATTGTTCCTATGTGGACAGTTTGACCTATACAATTCTACTATTTTTTTTCTATTTAAATAAACTTTTAATTGAAGTGTAATATACATAAAGTACAGAAAGCAAATGATTGATTAATTTTCGTAAAGTGAACAATTCTTATAATCACAACTTGATTCAAGAACTAGAACATTGCCAGCACCCTAGAAGCTGTCTCTCCCCTACCTCCATCATAACCCCTTCACCATCTTCAAAACTCTCCACCCAAAGGTGACTTCTATCATGTCTTCTTACATGACTGGTAGAAGGCTGATTTTGCCTGTGTTTGAACCTTATGTACAGGTACATTAAATTCTAGATTAATTCTAGATTATTTTTTCTTCTGTGTCTGACTTCTTTTGCTTAAAATTTTGCTTATGAGATTCAACCACACTGCGTGCACAATAACTCATTCATTCTCGTTGCTGTATAATATTTCATTATATAAATATACCGCTACTTATTTATCCATGCTACTTTTGTATCACTTCCAGTTTGGACTATTATGAGTAGCATAGTGTTGCTATGAGCATTCCTGTACTATCTTTAGGTGGATATATATATGTATCTCTGTTATGTTTCAACCTAGGAGTGATGTTGTGGGGTCAATATTCCAAAGTGGTGATACTATTACCTGCAAGAAGCCCAGATGGGCTCTGCAGTCCTCTTGGGAGAAAGAACTTGGCCAAGAGACAGAAGTAGATTTAAGGCAGAAATGAGAGTTTATTGAAGCAAAGAAGAGAACACTTAGAAGAAACCAAGTAGGCAACTCAAAAGATTGAGTTCCTTACCTGATCATTGGCTCAGGGGTCTTATAGATTCACTATTTCCTGTCTTCCCCGCCCCCCAGTCGCTTCCTCTTTTCCCTCCCCTTGGGTGGGCTGTTGTCTAATCACTGCCTGTACAGTGTCTTGACAGTATCTGGGAGGGGCTGCATGTGCCCTTTGGTGGTGACGTTGTGCACATGCTCTCTTAGGGCAATTTTCCCTCGCAAGTCTAGTGCCTCAGAAGAAGGTCATATAAGTGTTAAACTCTGTCATTTTGCTTCTTACTGCGTATGCCTGGACATGCCCCCAGAGGAGGGGCAAACCCTGGCATTTTGCCCCTTACTGGGCATGCCTGAACATGTCACCAGAGGAAGGTCAAATTCCACCATTTTGAGTTTTGATCAGGAAGTCATTGCCCAATAAGTCTCCTATTTGTTAGGAAAATTTCTGCTTCCTGTTGCCAGCCACCTGACAATCACCTGACAGTCGCCTGAGGTTCCCTAAAGCCCTATCCTGCTGCTCACATCTGCCTGTCTGCCTTCTCTAACAGTAGCAATTTACACTCCCATCAGTAATGGGTGAGGGTCCCCATCGCTCCACATCGTTGCCACTGTCTTGCTATTGCCACCAGCTTTCTTTTTACGCAGAGGTTGCTAAAGAATCTAGGAAGCAGCGGCCTCAGTTTTAAATCAAGAAAAATAGAAATTGTATTTGGATGATTAAATAGAGTTGCCACATGCAGGAAAAAAAAAAAACCACCACAGACTATTCAGTTAAATTTGAATAAGTATGTCCTCTGCAATATTTAAGGCATAATAAAAATTACTCATTGTTTATCTGAAATTCAAATTTAACTGGCATCCTGTATTTTCTGGAAATTCCATTGTGGGGATATGGGGAATGTCTTTGTCTTTGTAATTGATGCTATATCAGTGAATAACTGCTCCCCACATGTCTATGGGAATGGGGTGTGGTAGAAAGGAAACAAAAACAACGAAGCTTTTGTAGGTTTCGCAAGAAGCCGTCCTCCCAACCCCAAGATGGGGATCACTAGCAGTGGCACTAAAGGACACTAACAGTGGCAGTGATCTATCCGATCTCTACCTAGAGTCTTGAAAGAGCGTTTCCTCTGGGAACACACAATTGTTTATTCATGGATAAAAGAAGACAAACTGAAACTTCTTGAGAGGCTTCTCCTGTCAGATTCCGTGTTAATCATCTTTATATATGCCATCAGATTCTAGCCTGTGACCTTTTCTTCCTCCTCCACTGCTGCTGCTGCTGCTGCTTCTTCTTTCCTTTTTTGAGACAAAGTCTTGCTCTGTTGCACCCAGGCTGGAGTGCAGTGGTGCAATTTTGGCTCACCAAACCTCCCGTCTCCCAGGTTCAAGTGATTTTCCTGCCTCAGCCTCCCAAGTAGCTGGGATTACAGGCACGCACCACTGCGCCTGGCTACCTTTTTTTTGTATTTTTAGTAGAGATGGGGTTTCACCACGTTGGTCAGGCTGGTCTTGAACTCCCGACCTCAGGTGATCTTCCCACCTCGGCCTCCCAAAGTGTTGGGATTATAGGCATGAGCCACCGTGCCCGGCTCTTCTATTTTGAAATTCAATATTTGGAAAACTTAAGCAGCTCCGTCAGGTTCAAGGTCAGGTGAGCTATAGTCAAAGTCTGTGCTTTTCCATTCTACCAAGTCCCTTGTCTTTTGGAAGGAGTTGTTATCATCAGCACTTACTATTTATTGACTACCTGGGGTCTTGCATTGGATTCTGTTTCTCTGAGCCAATCAGAGCTATCCAGATGGGTTAAGGTAAACAGCTGAATAACTCTTTCCTTGGCTTTCCAGGGCTCTTAAGTCCCCCTATTTCCAGCCCCTCCCTTGCCCTCTGTATGCCTCCAGCCCCTCTGTATGCCTTTTTCTGGCATTCAGCCTCCTACCAAATAATTCCATGGGTCACATCAACCCATCAGCCTCTCATTAGAAATTAATCTAATTTCTGTAACAAGAAAGCAAAATAAAATTAACAGAGAAGACCCTACTTTTTGTCACCTGTATTAGTCCATAGCTGGGGAAAGGATCCCTTCTTCTTTATACACTGAAGGTGGAGAAAGGTTAGTCTCATACCAGTATTTAGCTTCTGGACTTCCGTATCTCCTGCAGCCTCCCAGATGCCTTCAGATCTGCTCCTCTCAAGAATCTCCTTTGTTCTCAAGCTTCTCCAGAAGCCAGAATCCCCACAGCAAGCCCTTTAGTTCTGCAACTGGCTCTGTATTTAGGGGCGATTCCCTCCCCTACTCCTGCAGAACCTCTGGGTCTCCCAGAATTCAGCAGTCTCTGCATCTAGACATCACTGCACAGTAGACCCCGAGCTTCTTATCAAGCAAAGCAAAGAGGTAACACAAATATTTAGGAGATTGGCCATGTCCATAAAAGATAAACAAATTGAAACCTAGAGAAATTTCTCATCAAAATGGAGGTGATCAAAGCCTTTAACAGTAGTTCCATAATAACTAGAACAGACGTTTCCTAACATAGGTTAAAGAGTATGAAGGGATTAGAGTGTGAGCACCAAAAGTAATGTATGAGAAGCTAAAATGATCCCATCTGAGTACTTACGTCTCTGATAATCTGAGATAATTTAAGAATTAAACATCAGATTTCTTTTTCTTTTTCTTCTTTTTGAGACGAAGTCAAAGTCTCACTTTGTCGCCAGGCTGGAGTACAGTGGCGCAATCTTGGCTCACTGCAACCTCCACCTCCCGGTTTCAAGCAATTTCCCTGCCTCCCGAGTAGCTGGGACTACAGACAAACACCACCATGCCTAGCTAATTTTTTTTTGTATTTTAGTAGAGATGGGTTTTCACCATGTTGGCTAGGATGATCTCGATCTCCTGACCTCGTGATTCACCTGTCTAGGCCTCCTAAAGTGCTGGGATTACAGGCGTGAACCACCACGCCTGGCAAAAATCAGATTTTAAAAGACTTTTTTTGAAACAGTCTTGCTCTGTCATCCAGGGTGGAGTGCAGTGGAGCAATCACAGCTCACTGCGACCTCTACCTCCTGGGTTCAAACAATTCTTGTGCCTCAACCTCCTGAGTAGCTGGGATTACAGGCATGTGCCACCACATCTGGCTAATTTTTGTATTTTTAATAGAGAGTAGGTTTCACCATGTTGGCTAGGCTGGTCTCCAACACCTGGCCTCAAGTGATCAGCCTGCCTCGGCCTCCCAAAGTGCTGGGATTATAGGTGTGAGCCACAGCACTTGGCCTAAAGATTTGTTTAGAGGAGCACAAGGGGGCATATTCCTTGAAAATTCTCCATAAATAGCATTTTTACCAGCTATTTCTGAGGTTTGATATGATTTGGGCAGTGGCGAGACTGAGTTAAAAGTCTGGCAAGACCTTGAGTTCAGATTCCCAACTCCAGCTGCTTATCCATAAGCATAGGTATGCAGATGGAAAGGTGTCTAATGTACTGTATTGTTATACTATGTATATTGTTATAAAAGTTAAGGAATGGAATGGGGACACACAGCTGAATAGAAGACCACCCTAGTGTAGCATCGAAGTGAGCTTAAGGCATCATACCTATGGGAAAGTTTGTTTCCCTCAGAAACCGCCTCTGAGACTGCTTCAGCAAGTAACCATATGGCTAATAAAAGTTCCCAAGTTCTGTACCATAGAACCCGGAACACTTTGGTAGTAGGTGTTACCACCCTCTCCCGTGGCAATGAAAGAATCTAAGAATTCACCTACAGAATCAAATTTAAAGTACAGAAAGTCCTTTAACTTATATGGGGTGATGTCCAGATAAACTCATTATAAGAAGAAAGTATTATTAAGTTAGAAATGCATTTAGTATCTAGATGAATTCAACATAAAGTTGAAAAATTGTAAGTTGAATCATTGTAAGTTACAGACCATCTGTAATGTAACTTCCTAGTCAATGCTATGAAGATAAAAGAATTGTAATATGAAACCTTAGATGTCGTAAAAAGTTGATCTTCTAAAAATACTAACAATTGGCCCTATTATGATTCTGAACCATTTGGTCTGGTTGGAGAGATTGAGTGAGTGATCTGGAATTGGTATTTTTAAGGCTTCCCAGGTAATTCCAAAGTGCAGTCAGGGTTGAGAACCACTGCATTAAAGGAAATGATGATTTTTGAGTTTTAAATTTGTCTGTCTTGAGTCTTGTATACAATAATAAAATACGTTTCCTCCCAATTTCAAATTTCACCTACCACTTAAATTTTCTCCCCAAACATGTATAATTAAAAAAATTAGCCAAGGGGAACACTCATTCTATGGCATATAATGAGGTGTTGCTTGATTCCAAAAATGAATGAATGAATGAATAATGTGCTCAGTGAAGTCTGAAAATTACAAAAATATCAAAAGAAAAAATCTCTAGCAATTCCAGCATGCAAAGCTAACTGCTTGTGACATTTTCAATGTGCGTCTTTGCATTTAATCCATTAAAACAGTCATTAGTGTGCAGGACCAGTTTTTAATGATGATATTCCCAACTGAGGCAATAAAACCATTTCTCCTGTGATGTGGAGAAAGCTGCTTTCCTTTCTGTTTGTTTTATCTGGAGAGCAAGCATTCACCTCTTTTAAAACTGGTATCCAATTATGCTGTAGCTCAGAATTACCTAATTAGGTAAGATGCCTCTACTGTGATTCTTGAGTTGGTGTGAAAGGGTAGAGTCTATCTAAGAAAGTCAAGAGTTTAATTTGAGTTCATCCCAAGGGCTTAAATACTATTGATTTAATGAATGAATCTTTGAGTTACCTTAAAAATCCCAATTTATATGCAGATATCTATCCTAAAAGCCCTCAAGTAAAATCTGATTTCTTACTCAGGCAATGATTTATTTCCCCAGGCTCATGTTTTGCCTTTATTTTGTTCATCACATCTTTCTTGGAACTATTTGTCTCCAATAGGAGTTCAGCAGAGAGGAAACCCAAAAGGAAAGGAGGGTACCCACCAGCCCCTGGATTTGCAGAAAGCTTAGCTCTAACCATGCTTAGCATATCTGCTATCTGGCTATATTCACAGTAGAATAGTCCTTTAGATGTCTCACATTTAACATCTTGGCTGAAAGAGCCAGAGGACCTGTAAAGTGCAGCACTGTATTTTAAATCTCGCTGTGGCTCAACTGTGAATTGGAATTGGCTATTCTTCAAATCATGTGGGCTGAAAATCACTTAGCTGGGCAGAATCCAGCAAACAGCTGCATTCACTTTGGTACAAAATGACTCAAAGGGACTTGGTTGGCCAGGCACAATGGCTCACACCTGTAATCCCAGCAATTTGGGAGGCCAGGGTGGGAGGATTGCTTGAACCAAGGATGTTCGAGACCAGCCTGGGCAAGATAGCAAGCCATCATCTCTTTTTTTTGTTTCTTTTTTAACTTTTTCAGTGAACAGTCAACTTTGTTAAATTATTTAAAATTTTGTATTGTTGTGGAAATGGGGAAGGGGTCCTTTCAAAATGCCAACAACTTGTACAAGGGAAGGAAGTAAAGAGAGCTAACATAGCCTCAGCCATAAAACTGATGGCAAAAACTTACAGAATGTTGAATTTGGGTGGTGTCTATAATCTGTAACTTCAACAAGTCCCATCTAATACTTTATAAGAAGATCCCAAAACTGTTCAGTGATCCCAAACTCTAGCCAGTATACATGGGTCTTGAAACGTCAATAAATGTGCAATTATCTTGTGGCCATGAAACAGATGTTGATAAACTTCATTCAGGAAAAAGGCAGCATCCTAGGCAAACACTTGATTATGAAATATTATTTTTTTTCCCCCAAAAGCCTCCAAATGCATTCTTCCCAAACATGGTGTGTGCACTAAACGGCAGCCATTAAGTGGCTTTGTCTCTGTCTTTACTCCCCCAATGAGAACCCGTGTGTTTCCATGCAGTGTTACAAGTTAACTGCTCAGTACAACTGATGGTCACTTCTCAAGTGTCTGCCCAATCCTCAGGGATTCCACTGAGTTTTATGAACACCTTCAAGTGCTCTTAGAGTTGTTCTTAGGGTTGGATTTCCCAGGTGACCTAAGCATAGCCTTAAGACACTCATAAAGCTAGGGCAATAAAGCAAAATAAAAATGTGGAAAAATATGTAGCTCCTCCCTCTTCAAGTAAATGTAATTTTTACGGAAAGTAATCACAATTATATTGGACTTCTTTACACTTATTTACACATGGAAAGTTATAGCTGAGCAGCACATCACACCCTCTGCAGTGCGTTTAAGGCCTCTACAGACATTTGCCTGGTTCAGGTTATATCTTAAGGTCAGTTGTTTTCAGGTCTCTCTTCCCACTACCTGAGTCTGAGCTCCACAGGTGCTGGCCAGTCATCTTTCAATCCTACCACAGCACTTGCAGCTGAGTAGATGCTCAATGAGCATTTTTTTTAAAAAAATAAGTGAATGAACAAATGTTTGAAGACAGAACTGTGAGTCTGATGTATACAATTTAGGGGTCTCTATTCTAGACATCTAGACATCAGGAATATTACCTCCCTCTTCCTCTAATCAACCATCTTTATGTGATGTGTTTGCCTTAAAGACAAGGAAGAAGGAGGTAAAACAAACAAACAAACAAACAAACAAAAACCAGCTTCCTTTTTCCCCTTACATCATGCAAGTGAAAGCCTAATCCTTCCCTCTAGAGTGAAAATACTGAGAGCTGCTTTGGTAATCTTGTCAGTAATAAGAAGGCTACAAATCAGCTAACAAAACAAGTGGCCAGATGGTAATGATTTCAAAATTGTGTTTGTTATAAAACAGATGTTTAGAATTAACTTCTGACAACAAAATAATAATAAACTTCAAAATGACAAACAGAAATCGTGCCCCCTCACAGCAAAACTAATGCCAGTAGCAAATCTTGAAACCGATTACAAAACAGGTTTAGAAAATAAACTTTCTAGAGGGAATTTGTAATATTCTGTTTAAATACAATACTGATGTACGATGTTTAAATACTCTTACTGGTGATACAATGATTTCTTCTTAAATGATTAAAAAAATTGTCTCAGGGATAAAACAGATCTTGTCGTAGCACTTTTTAATTTTTTTATTTTTTTGAATATTATAATTTTAATTTATTTTAATTTTATTTATTTTATTTTATTTTTTTGAAAGAAAGAAAAAGAGAGAAAAGAAGAAAGAGTGAAAGAAGGAAAAAAAAAGAATGTAAGAGAGAAAGAAAGAGGAAGAGAAAGAGGGAGAGAGAACGGGATTCTTGTTCTATTGCCCAGGCTAGAATGCAGTCTAAAAATGGGTATTAAAAACCTCTTTTATGCCAATAATTGGGCTTAACAAT